>JARHVA010001058.1:2885000-3062500 GCA_037957365.1 Torreya grandis
AGTAAAAAAATAAATTATGATTATTTTACACAATATTTAGACTAGGAGAAAAAATCATCCCATAACATAAATGTATAGTTTTAAAAAGTTAGTTTTTGAACTCCTATTTGTAGTGATAATGCTTATTATGGCCCCATTAAACTATTAATTAGATAAATTGGTGAATTATGTCTATTTTTCACATAATGTTTACTAAAAAGGACCAAATCAAGATTGAAAAAATATCTCCTAACACAATTGTAAAAAATATATACAAAAATTCTCCCCTAAGATAAGAATAAAAAGGAGAAGCCAACACTGGAATCACTTTCTCTTATTTGTGGCATAATATCACTTGATAAGACATTGTTGAATTACTAATCGCATAAAATGGTGACTTGGGGTTATTTTTTCACTGTGTTCACTAAAAAATATGAGATCAATATTAAAAATACTTCCCAAGAATGTGTAATAAAACTAGACACTTTTTAAATTCCTTACTCTTAAACATAGTGCTAGCACGTTACTATGACCTTGCTAAATTATTAATTAGACAAAATGGTGAATTGTGTTTTTATTTCACATAATGTTTACTAAAGGAGACTAGATCAAGATTGAAAAATATTTGATAACACATGTTTTAAAAATACAGTATGTTTATACCCTAAGTTAGGATTAAAAAGGAGTAGCTAGTTTTCAAATCACTTACTCTTATTTATAGCATTAGTAGTGCTTACTAAGACATTATTTAATTATTAATTGTATATAATAGTGATTTGGTGTTATTTTCCACTTATTTTTCACTATAAAAGACCATACATGGATTAAAAGTACTCCCCAAAAATGTGTAAGGGTTATTTTCCACTTACTATTTACTAAAAAAGACTAGATCATGATTAAAATACTCCCCAAAAGTATATAACAAAATCAAACATTTTTTGAATTCCTTACTCTTAAATGTAGTGTTAGCACCCACTATGACCTTGTTGAATTAACAATTGGATAAAAAGTATGAATTAGTGTTATTTTCCACCTGATTTATAATAGAGGGAACTAAATTAGAATAAAAAACCCTCTCCAAAAATAAGTGTAAAAAAGTGCTATCACTTACTATTACCATGTTAAACTAATAATTAGATATAATTACAACTTGGGGTTTCTAATGGACTATTAATTACATATGACTATATTTAATTAAATTTGTCCCCTAACGTAAGTGTAATACATGGGAGTAAATTTTTGAATTCCTTAGTTTTGTTGGTAATGCTAGTACTTAGAAGGCCCTACTAAACTAATTAAAACTCTATTAAACTAACAAGAGTCATGAAGTGGCTTTATTACTTGATGCTAGTTGTGAAGTGGATTTGGTTGTGAGTTAAAGTAGGTTGTGTAGGTGGCAAGATCTCAGAGTCTGGGGATCTCAAGAGTTTAATAGTCTTGCATCCTTGAGGGCTTGAGAAGATTCCACATGGAAAATTTTTAGGAGCTCAAGATCGTAGAGACTCAAAAGATTTAAGAATGGGCTAATAGTCTTATGGCCCTAGGGGTTTGAGAAGCTCCATGTGGAAACTTCTTAAGAGTTTGAGACCACATAGACAAAATTAATTAAATTTTTTAGCTTAGAGGCTTGGCTCACCATGATGATGCCATGTGGCATTATTTTGTGTTACCATATCATTTACCCGACTTGGTAAGGGACTGCCATGTAGTTGGGTTATTTGACCTTTGACCTCTGAGATATTGTCTTAGGGATTCAAGGATCTTGGAATTTTGACTATTTTGTATTAGGGTATCTAACCCCCAAGATCCTAAGGTATTTGATTTTTTAGGTAGATCCAAGACTGAAATCAAGATCTCCAAGTGTCATTCATCTATCTATCCCAGCAATAAGAACTATTCATCACAAAATTAGCCAAAGCATTAAGGATTCTAACCTCTATAATTATGATGTGTGGCATGATCTCAAGAGGTTAGAGGTATGGAAGGCCAATGTAGAGGAGCCAAACTTCTGAGCATCCCAAGTCACCAAATCATGCCATGTGGCACAATTTTGGAGGTCATAGGTTGGTAACCCAACACAAAGTTGCCAAACTCCTAAAGACCTTGAGTCTAAAAAATGTACTTATGGGTGGAATTGGATGTCATGGTCATTATATCACATTTAATTTACCCATTTGGATGTGTTTAGAGTGATGTATTTACACTTGGAGTTCTCAAAGGTAAAAATAACAGTTGGATCTCAAGAAGTTGTCTCTTCACTATCAAAAAGTTACATTTTAGGACCTGTCACTACAAATTTTTTCACACAATTCTCTCTAGGTTTATACTCACTTGATCCAAAGTTAAATTAGATGGATTTCACATACATATGAGGAATATTATGGTTCATCAATACAATTTGCTATTATCATTTTATACATGTATGAAGTTAGGCTTAAAAAATAAATTTTTCTTGTGTTGTGAAGGGCATTCTTGAGCCCAAAATGGGTGGTGGGTTTGTTGATCGAGTGTGATGGGATGTTAATAACCTGGTTTTGTATATTATCCACCCATTTGTACATGTTGGTAGTGATGCACATGTAGTTTTAACTTTGACAACATTTTTTTATCATTATTTCTATGCTCCTGAATAGTAGTGAAATGTGCTTACAAGTGGACTTGGATGTCATGGTCATTTTAGCATGTGTAATTTTACCACCTAGATGTATTCAGAGTAATTTATTTAAACTAGGGGTCATAGAGTTAGAAATGCCATTTGAAGCTCAATAAGTTATCTCTCCACTGCCAAAATGTTACATTTTATTACAGTTCACTACAAATTATGCCACACATTTCTCTCTAATTTTATACTCATTTGATACTATGTGTCAAAAAAACACTATTCATGTTTTCACTATTCACTGATGATGTGGTAGACACTATTCACTGATGAGGTGGTAAACACTATTCATTGGTGAGGTGGTGAACACTAATCATGTTATCTAGGTGGCATGGGACACCGCATTACTTGCAAGGCACACAAAGGGATTGATGTTGACCTCCATTATGTGAGTGGGATGAATTCTATGTGGGGAGCAAATTTAATGGTTTTAAGTTATGTCAAAAAGAGATTCCACTAGTTTTTGGAAGCATATGTGGAGTGGGAAACACCTTTTAAAGATTACACTTATTGGAGGGGTCCAATCTAAAGTGGATCACATGGTGGAGAACCTTTTACTATTAATGAATAGTCCTTCCAAGTGGAGGAGGTTGAATTTTTCGTCTTCCTTTGTTTATCTCATGTAATTCTACAAATGAATGTATTCTTTGCTTTGTAGGCTAAGCTAGTATTAGCAAAGAAAGCTTATGTGAATATTTGAAAGACGCCTGGGCATGTTGAGGCCAAGTTTGTATTTTTTTGAGAATAAACTTGTTTAATCTTAGAGAGATAATATTTATAAATCTTTGATTATGTGTTGTTGAGATTTAATGAGAATTGGGAGGATTTTTATGAGTTGAGTTTATTGAGATGTTTATGATTTTATGAGAATTATGAGAGTTATGCATTGGAGAGTCCATCATGTGGTATGAGGTCAAATCATATACATGGTAAAATTATATGGATTTCACATGCACAAGAGGGATCTTACAGTTAATCCATATGACTTGTTTTTTTGTTTTGCACATGTCTAAATTTAGACTAAAAATTTGCATTTTTATTGTGTTGGGAAAGACATTATTGAGCTTGGAATGGGTGGTGGTTTTGGATAAAGAGTGTGATGGAAGTCCAAAAAACTACCATTTAATGTCATCCTCCCCTTTTGACTTGATGGTAGTGCCAGTTTTCAGCCAATAAGCACTATAAATGGAGTTATGCAATTGTAGCTTCAATTTTGATAACATTTGTTGTTAATGTTTTGGTGTTCTTGAATAGTAGTGAAAATTTGATTACAAGTGGACTTGGTCATAATGGTCATTTTTAAACATGTAATTTTCCCATCTATATGTGTTTAGAGTGATGAATTTTCACTTGAGGGTCTCGGAGGTAGAAATGTCAATTATAGCTCAAGAAGTTGTCTCTTCGTTGCTTAAAAATTATATTTTAGGACACATCACTATAACTTTTGCCATGAATTGATATCTAAATTTATAATCACTTTATTCATGGAAAAATTAGAGGGATATAACATGCACATGATGTATCTTATAGTTCATACATATGACTTACTATTTTCATTTTATACATGTCTGAAATTAGGCTAAAAATCTTATTGTGTTGGGAAGGGTATTCTTGAGTCTAGAATGGGTGGTGATTTTCTCGATCAGGAATGATGGGAGGCCAAGAACCTATTAATATATGCTATTGACCTCTCTAAATGTGTTTCAAGTGTAAGTTTTTAGACAAAAATCACTAGAAATGGAGTTCTATAATTGTCACTTCAACTTTAACAATATTTGTTGTCAGTATTTCTGTGTTCCTAAATAGTAGTGAACATGTTCTTACAGGTGGAATTGGATGTCATAGTCTTTGGAGATTGTTTAATTTTCCCATATGGATTTGTTTGGAGTGATGGATTTTCACCTAGATATCCTAGAGGTATAAATGCCAATTGGAGCTCAAGAAGTTATCTCTTCACTACCAAAAAGTTGCATTTCAATACCCATTCCTAAAAATTGTGTCACACATTGATCTATAAGTTTATACTCACTTGATCTGGGGTGTAATTAAATATATTTCACATACATTTTAATTATATTATGGTTCTTCCATATAACTTATTATTTTCATTTTATGCATGTCTGAAGTTAGGCTAAAAATTTGTATTTTTATTGCATTATGAAGTACATTATTGAGTTTCAAATGGGTGGTAGGTTTGTCAATAAAGAATTATAGGAGGACAACAACCTAGTAATGGATGTTATATGCCCCTCTAAATGTGTTGGTAGTGCCATTTTTCATCTAATAAGCACATGAAATGGAGTTATACAACTATAGCTTCAACTTTGATAAAATTTGCTATCAGTGTTTTCATGCTCCTAAATACTAGTGAAAATGTGATTATGGGTGGACTTGGACATCATGGATATTGAAGCACATGTGATTTTTCCATCTGGACATTCTTAGAGTGTTTTATTTTCTCTTAGGGGTCCCATAGGTATAATTCTAGTTGGAGCTCAAGAAGTTGTCTCTTCACTGCTAAAAAGTTACATTTTAGGACCTATCACTACAACTTGTCCCACACATTGATATCTAAGTTTATTCTCACTTTATCGAGGGTGAAATTAGAGGTATTTCACATGCACATGAGGGATCCTATGGTTCATCTATATGACTTAATATTTTTGTTTTACACATGTCTGAACTTAGGTTAAAATTTTGTATTTTTCTTGTGTTGGGAAGGGCATTCTTATGCCTAGAATGGGTGATAGGTTTGTTGACCAGGCATGTTGGGAGGCAATTAACCTGGTATTGGATGTTATCTTCCCCTCTAGACATGTTGGCAGCGTAATTTTTTATCCAAGACACATTAAAAATAGAGTTCTCTAATTGTAGTTTCAACTTTGACAACATTTCTTTTCAGTTTTTGTGCTCCTAAATAATCATTATCCACCCCTAAGGTATTTTAACATTTTTTAAGGTACTCATACAAAGTTTGAGGATCATTTTAATCTTCTCAATCAGGGGTTGAGCTTTAAACATGAATGATATGGGTTTTTGTGTGATCTCATGAGTCATTACAACTATCTGTAGGTCTGTACTTGATCTTCAAGAGTTTATTAAAATGACTTAGAATGTTGATTCCTTAAGAGAGAGAGAGTGTGTTTTTTCTCATGAGTCCTTAATAAAGATTGATTATTTTCATGATTGACATACATCTCAAAGAGGCTATTAGAATTTGAATAATGATGTAGGTGGCTACAAGGAGGATGAAGTAGGAACATCAATACACTTATAACTACCATTTTGAGTTATACATGTCTATTTCATGACCATCATCAACATGTTATTAGACTCAACAAGTGTATCTCAATTTTTCACAATGGACTCAATAAGTGTATCTCTCTCTCTTTCACACAATTCTCTTCGTAGTATTTATTCCCAAATAGACATTAGGATATAATTACATTGGATAAAATACTATGGAGGTGTTTAATTCATAATACTCATCTATGAGGCATTAGAAGTGTGTTTAAAGGTCATTTAGAACCTTAGGGAGGTTTCCCTCTAAAACCATAAATTTAAATTTTCAAATATTTATTAACCAATGTATGGATATTTGTTATTGTAAAAATATTATAACAAGTTATAAATGGTGTGTTATTAGTCTACGAACATAATTAAATGTCTTAGAGGTATTATATAAGTCATAGTCATATTTATGGGACAAAATAAAGTAAGATGTAATAAAATACTATTTTAAAAGGCCATTCACTAACTTAAGTTGGAGAAGTTGAGGAAGAATCTCAATTAAATATGCAAACTCCAAGATTTGAAAATTATCTAACATGATCATCATCTATCCTAGCACTTTGGAGGCATAAAAGACACTTCATAGGGATAAAAATCGTAGATTACACCATTGGAGAGACTAATGAAAATTCATAGTCTACTAAATAGGGTTTTGTAAGTGTGTTTTGGAAAATTTCCTGTCAATAAAGGATAATATTTGTTTCAAACCCATGCATAGATATTTATTATGTATAAATGAATGTGATTCATTTAATATAGAACATGTTTGAACTCAAATTAAAGTTTATCTCTTTGAAACTCATAATACCCTTATTTTCTATGTGAGGATAGTCTTCTCAGTCACTTATATCATGTGAAAAATCATGCATGTATTAAAAATTAATATTGTATTAATTGAATTATTATTATAAGAGTCTTTTTCAATTTGTGTATTGGTTGGATAAGTCTTATATTGTATAAACAATCAATAAGAAGCTCTTGGCTTCTAAAACTTAGAAAAACCTTAAAACGGGGTTTAGTGACATTAAAAGACTCATATATTTGTTTTCAACTGGTGTAATTCAACCAAAATTTGTATGCAGATTAAGTATCATGTCTATATACTATTTCAATCTTTGCTTTGATGAATGAGACCTTGTGAAAATATAAAATGCCGATTATGACAATGTTTCTTATAGGTGTTGATTGATTTGTCAAGATATACAATAACAATTTTGGATGAGAATTCTTGTAGATGAAGTCAATAATCTTGTTTTGAGACTCGATACACTTTTATTAGCATTGAAAAATATTGAGTAAGTTATTTTGAGGTGGATAAAGAACTTAATAAGTGATTTGAACTAGTAAAAGCCAATTAGGCCGAGAGACCTAAAATGTAGAATTGGTCGAGAATTGATCTTTTTAATAAACCAATGAATGGAGATTGGTTTATTCAAAATAAAGTTAATCTCTAGATATTTAAAGGACTTTAAAAACACTATTTAAATAGTGCAAGAGTAAAAATCATGATTCTGAAGTCCTAATTATTCTAAAAGTCTTTTAGCTGTGCTAAGATAGAGTTTAGGTTTTGGATTATCAAATGTCTTAGTGGATGTTTGAACCTATATAAATGACTTCTCTGAGTAAATTGATATTATCCTAAGATTTTAATTAGTATAACATATGTATTGATTCAAAAACATAGATTTCCAATTTGTAAAGATTTTATATCAAGACTCAAACTAAATGTCTCCAAAGTTGCAAGTTTTGCTTAAGAAAGTTAGGAAGGAAGTATATATCAAGTGACATCACCCATTGTTTTAGGAAATCTAGCATTTATATCCTAAATCATAAGGGTCTATAATGACAAGGAAAATTTACTTTAATATGGAAAAATATAGATTTTATCTAATAATCATACAAGATAGATAGAAATTAACTTAGCTAGATTTGTACTGAAATAGAAGATTTCGTGTCTAAAATTTAAGGAGCAAAACTAAGACGGTGTCAAAAATCTAGCTCTGGCTTCTATTTTTTGATTAGATAGGAGCACTAAAAATAAGACACCCTAGTGTCTAGTGCTATAGTCATCCCTCTTAATGTTTTCCCAAGGCTAAAAACTTTTTGGGTTTTGTTTATCTACTCAATATGACCTTGTATACCAAATTTTAGGTCCTAAGAGTCACCAGAGATTGATGTAGGTATATTTTAATATTTAGTACCTATATTCATTTGCACACATGAAAACAAAAAATATATCAAAAGCAAAAGGGGAATAATTGGGTTAGGGGAAGAATGATCGTATAATATAGAACCCCTATTGTCCTAACCACTACCTACATTAACCCTCAAGCTAGGGTCTCAAATAAAATTTAGTTTTCCCTTAGGTAACATGCATAATCAATGCATATGATTGATGAAATAATGAATTTCTCCTAGGCCCTTCCTTGCTCAAGCATGCAAATATATGTGTGATGTAGAGAAGCTGAGCTATAATATTGATTGATTTTATTATGTCTAATATGATAAAATAGTAAGTACTAGATATAAAATGCCTTGTGTAGTCCTTTATATAGGAAACTCATTGTTTTGAATTTGGAAGCTTTATTCACATTTGGATAACACTGGAAATCTTAGGGATAGAGAAAATAAAAGGGGTAAGACTCATCTTACAAAATAAATTGACCATTAGAACCAAATTTGAACTTGGACAACAACACTAGAAATTGGACACCTTGGGTTTCAGTGTTGTAGTCTTATTTAGGTGATATTGTCCAAGGGGTATGGGACCTAGGGGGATAAATATGGGACTAAAAGAGCTTCCTAGGTCTATAAGGGTTAAGTCTGAAAAGCTACAAATGAATAGGGATAAGTAAAGAGATGTCTATAGAATGGAGTAAGACTAAGGCAAGTTAGACAAAGGGACATGGCTAGATGTGAATAAAATCTCATATTCTCTAGTAAGAGTCTCCTATGAAAGGAATGTGAAAAGACATGATATGTGTGGTTTCTTGACTAATTTAGGGTGTATACATTTACCCCATTTTAATCTAGTGATGAAATTAATGAAGTACTAGAGTAAAAGAAATAGAAGAATATGCGTACCTAAACTTACCTATGTGAAGATAAGTGTGCTAAAAAAGGGTCCAACTTCCTAGCCAAGGAAGTGGATGAAGAACTAAAATAGTGATTGGAGAAAGAAGGAATACCTATAATAGATGCTTCCTATATTGAATCTACATAATATGAATTGGATTTGAGAAGTGCTCGAAGGTCGAAAACCAATGTCTGCCCTCTATCCTGCACAAACTCTTAGGTCTAGGTCTGAGTAATATAATAGACCAATCACTGTAGATGATCATATGGTCCAACCTGGTGATAACTTGGGTAATGCATGGGTGTAATCTAAAAACTTTGGTAAATGTGTAAGAAAAAAATGGCATGTCTTGCCATTCCAATCTGTATAATCTTGGAAGATGAAGGACATGAACATCTGTACCATGCCCCTAAATCTGGTATGTGAGTGATGCATCTAGATAATCTAGAAATCTATATAACCACATGTGGTATGATTTATAGTTTCATGTCCCATGTGAAAAAATGGAGATCAAAATAATGTGCTCTACATTATGCCTATGATTTGTTGTCTAGTCCTGTAAATGTGCCATGTTGTATGAAGTTGTATGTGTGAGATGTGTAGTAATGTATAAGCCCCTAAATCTGGTATCTAGTCTAATTTTGTATCAGAGTCACTATGAATCCATATGATTTGAACCACTATATCTGAATAGTATATGTATTTATAAATCAAAGGCGTATCCCTTTGAATGTCCTGAGTAATGCTGAGTGACCCAATGTAATCTGAATCACTGTATAATATTGACCAATCTGAGTTGAGTAATGCCAAGTGACCCATATAATCTAAACCATTATATAATCTTGACCAATCTAAACTAAGTAATGCTAAGTGACCCATATAGTCTAAACCATTGTATAATCTTGACCAATCTGAGCTGAGTAATGCTAAGTAACCCATATAGTCTGAACCACTGTATAATCTTGACCAATCTAAACTGAGTAATGCTAAGTGAACCATATAGTCTAAACCACTGTATAATCTTAACCAATTTGAGTTGAGTAATGTTGATAATCTGGATGCAATAACCATGGTGTATCTATCTATAGGAGTGGATAGGTATGCTAGGTAATTTGTAGAGATAAGAGGAATGATGCCCCCTTTTGGGGAGAGAAACGAGATCTGTGATAGAAGAGGTTGACCCAAAAGTGAAGACTAGTGGTGCATGAATAGGAACTAGGTTGGTATGTATTGAATAGATTTAAAGTCTATTATTTGATTGGTGAGAGTTGAATTACTGGGAGTACAAGGTGTCTTTGATTGATTACGATCAAAGCTTGTATCTGAGTATAGTAGAGAAGTAAAAATGTTTATTCCATGGTAGGAAAATGTAGTAATAGATTGAATGGAGTGAAAGGTTGATTAATTAAATAGGTTAGGTTTTTTAAAAATTGAGCAAGAGTTGATTGGTGAGGACCAAGTTGTATGAAAGTTGAACATGTATGGATTGGTAGGGACAAATTTATATGTCTGGGTATAAGAAGGGTAGATAAATGTGTGTGCCATGGTAGGCAAATGATGTAGTGAGAGAGCAAGGTCTATTTTATATCAAAGGTGTCATTTCCATGATTCTTAAGAATAAAATGGTTTGTAAAACAAATCTACAGAGCTCAAGTTATGGGTAAAATGGTGTTTTTAGGAAATTTTGACTAGTTCCAGCACTATTGTCTAGGTTGTAGGGCTCCTATCCAGTGCTACTATCCTATACTCAAAATTTTTGTCCTGGAAGCTAGATTTTCTGGGCTAATACTTAGTTTAGTTATTGTAATTTTGCTTGGCAATTGATTTAGCATGGTGAACTAATGTATTTTTTATTTTATAGGATTTTTGACTTGTGATTTATTATTGTTTATCTTGGCTATTTATTTGGACATGTTTGACTAATATATATGTTTCTTTTTGGTGTTTTATATGGTGAGGTATGGATAAGATAATTTTGTAGAGGCCAAGTGATGGAGATACTAAGGATGCTACCATTATCTTTTGATGAGCATGTTTTTATGGATAGGGCTAGGTTGGGTCATGTATGTGATCTGGGCATAGTGCAATGGGATAAGCATTTGATTATCACCTCATGTGAGAGGTGGAATACAAATACCTATACATTCTATCTTCCTATTGGAGAGATCACTATTACTTTGGAGGATGTATATCACATTTTGCATTTGTTTATTAGTGGGTGATGGGTGACACTACAAGATGACATGGGTGCAACTGCCATTGATTGTACATCCTTATGCTTTGTTAGGGTGCCCTCAAGAGTACATCATCAAGGTAGTGATAGTGATGTGCTATTATCAGTGATTATGAAATTGAGTGTTCTGTGCTTACAAAAGTGGTTAGCTATATTATTGACTTATTTTATTATAGTAGATAAAAGTGAAGTATCTATTACATATAGGATGCATAGGGTGGTGTGTAGTATTAAGATGTATGGTATTGTGTTCTTCTCATGGGGTATGACTATGCTTGCCCACTTATATAGGGATTTATATAGATTTACATAGGAGGTATTCAGAGGTGGTGTGGGTGTAGCCACTTTATTACATTATTGGGCTTATGAGCACACAGTAGTTGTGAGATCAATTGGATTATCATGGGTGAGTTGGGCATATCCATAGTCATTTGGTGAGGAATGGATGAGTGATTTGGTGATCTGATATCCTAGAATAGATCACTATAAGAGGGTGCTAGATAGATTGGTGGCCCATGATATCATATGGAGGTCCTATAGAGGATTCCCCAGATGGCCTAAGGATGGAGAACAACTATGGTATATAAGGGTCAGTTGTTGGTTGGATTATATGAGCACTTTTAGTATGAGCACATGACTAGGTAGTTTGGAGTTTGACAGGATGTTTCTCTTGTAACATGGGTATAGTTGAGGAGTGCATGGGTACCAATGAGATTAGGGGCTTGTATGAGACCTACTGAGGTTGAGTTGGCACCATTACCTTTGGATGTGAAATATGTAGCTATAGATATACCTAATGTAGATGATTTTGGTTTCACTAAGTCCTATACTACATGGTGGGCTAGGCATCAGTGGGCTCCATTATATCTTTTGGATGGAGTGGATGTTCCTGCATATGAGGATCTTGAGTTCATCCAGTTGATGGGAGGTAATCAATGATTGGATTTGAATTATATCTATGTTTATGATTTATTTTGGATTTAAAAGCATATATCTAATGTAGTGGTGTACTTCTTGTGTGTGCAAGTGGGGTGGGAGGTGCAAAGGATGAGGCACCTGCTAGGGTGGGGAGGGGAGATAATGAGTTATGAGAGACCATAATTGAGTTGACACTTTGTGAGATTACATGACATGTTATTGATGATGATATGGATAAGGGTTTGATAGAGAAAGTGATAGTTACGACTGACATTTATTCTCATTTGTTTGATAGGCTTTCTATAGCTATAGTTTCATATGTTAGGGTAGCAAGAGAGAGAGATGAGCTTAGAGATGAGTTGGATAGGAGTAGGATGCCTCCACCTGATTGTGGCATGGTGAGTATGAAGATTATAGATTACTATATGGATCTTCAGTGATGATATGCATACTTGCATGAGGAACATGATTGATTGTTGGAGTGGGATAGTTGGTGTAAGAGGCATTCATGAGCTTGAGGAGGTGCAGGGTCATCGAGTGTTAGATAGGATTATGGGACTAGAACTAAAGGAGACAGTGAGACCAAGAGTGAGGGCATGATGCCCATTCATGATTGATTGTACCTTGAAATGATATATATGTTTTGAAAACTTTGTGATATATATATGGATACTTGTTTTATGTTGATGACAATTTATTATGTTATTAGATTTGAAGTGTGTTGGTATAATGTTATATTCATTGCAAATGGTTGAAATGGTTTATTTGGCATTGATGTTTAGGTTGTATATGTTTGGTACTTGGAATAGTTTATCTAAATGCCTTATTGATGAGTTGAAGTGTGATGTTAGGTTTTGGTTTGTAAGCAAAATTTGTTGGTTTTTGTAATTTGTAAATTGTTTGGATAAACTGAGCTAGTTTTGACATTAGGAAATTGTTTAGATAAGTTGATTTGGTTGAACATTGGTAAAGTAAGATTTGGATAAGATTGATTTGGTAATGTCTGAACTTGACAGTCTGGTTCTAGTTAGGGATGGCTATTTGGAATCAAGAATGTTATTTTTTAGTAGGGGAAAGTAAGATAGCACTGTGTGTGTATTACCTCCTTGAGAGGGGCTCAAGAATACAAAGGTTAGTTATACCTTTGGATCCATCATTTCCCTGCTAAGTGAAGCTATGAACTAATGCTAAAATGAATGTATGTTGTATCATATTGTGCTATATTAATATCTGAACCCTATCAACTAAGTGAAAAAGTGCCCATACTACTCATGATGTGTAGGAATGTGCTCTATAGCTAATACTATCTACTGTGAAGAAGGATCATTTATCTATAACTGAATACCTTGTGGCCTCTATTATGATGTATATGACTGAGCAATATATCGATATGGAGCTGAAACCTATGATAAAGGCTTATTTAATCTTAATCATAATGGGTTGTTATATGAGATAGGGCCCTAAAAACTTGGTTGTAATGAATATCTCTCTAGAGTATTACTATGTACTTTGGGTTCAACTAGCCTTAATCGTATCAAATTACTATGTGAGATAAGACCCTAAAAACTTGGCTGTAATGAATATCTCTCTGGACCAATACTCTATTGTGGTGCTTGTGACTCTACTGGATATGTATATGGAATTTCACTATTTATTCCATGGACTACACTGCTATATGTGGGTTGTTTATGTTGTACTAGTTTCCAAACCTTTTGAATGGTTGGAATAGGAGATCTCTTGTGAGATTCTATCCTAAAACCTACATTGTGCTCATGATGAGTGATTAATGATTCCTATAAAGGAATTTCTTGGGATGATTCAGTTGTAGAGGAATGAGGTCTAGGGTTCCATAATGGAGGAGATCTCTATGCCCCCTATGTGAATGCTATGATACCATTATCAACACATCTAGTAATGCAATCTTTGAGTCCAAAATAGTCATTATCTCTATGTCTATGGATATGATGATAGTTATAAAAAGGTTGATGTGGCTATCTGTGTAAGAGATGTGGATCTCGTTGATGAATAGAAGGTAATATGATTAACCTCCTATCTAGTAGTGTTGATACTATGGTAGATGGGCTATCCCACTCTGAATCAAACTGTAGTGGTGATTTACTATTGTTCTCTATAGTGTATATTATAGGTTGTGTTTTGAAAACTTGCTCTTTGTTCTTGACTGGTTGTTTTTTTGGTTATGGTCTCCTATCTTGTCTTGGACATGGTGGATGTTGAGTGGTAGGAGCTATATCTAAAGATGTTGTTGTGAATTCTAGAGTGATCTTATCAATTGAATTTGCCTTAATCAATCCCAATTAATTTTCCAAAGATATAACTATGTAATACAAATGTATGAAACAAGACTCTATCTATGTAATCACATAAAAATGCAATTTGTATAACTTGAGCATGACTTATGACATCCAAACCATAAGTCTTTCCTGCTTGCTTACACAACCCACTAGGCATGTTTTCACTGCTTCCCAATCACTCAAAGCCTTCCTGAATCAACCCCAGCTGCCCCAGACTCCTCTCTAGGCATAGACCTATCCCCTAAGGTCCATGTCCCCTTGGAAAATAATGCCATAAGTTGAAATATAAAACTAGACCCTAGGGTGTCCACTTTCCATTGCTATTGTCCAAGTCACTCTTAGCCTCAAATGGTCAAATTTCCCTGGATCATTATATTTTTTCCTATCAGCCTAACATGACATCATCTAACCTAAGATCATCAATTTCCCTATAAAATCCTATTCAAGGGTCATTTAAAAGGGTTGGAGATCATTCAAAAGGCACAAACTAGAAATACACTAAGCACACTCAAGCAAATCTTCTTATTCTATGTATATAGCCAACCATTACTATTTTTAGCTTACTCAAGCTCCCGCACAAGTCACGAGTCATCTCAATCTTACCGAAATTCACATAATACTTGAATTTCACACATAGGATTGCATAATACACATTCAATTTGGGAGAACTACATTGGCCTTGGTCCTTCCTCAGAGTATTGGTATGTAGGCAATGGGCTTACACATGGGGTATGATCATATGTTCAATGTATAATACACACTAACCCCTTTTTCTAGTTGATTCAAGACCATTTGTCAATCTTAATGAGGAATTAAGACCCTAAAGGATAGAATCAGTTTCACATGAAGCTTCATGGATGATCGAGACCTGAGATTCCAGACACAAAGCCTCCCAAAGTATTAGAATATAACCCAAAAAGCTTAGAAGAAGCAGATCAAAAGGACTATAGTGCTAGACTCCAAAGTGTCTAGTTTTTGGCACTACTTTCCAGGTAGATGACAAACTTCTAGGTCTTATTTTTGATAGTTTGCCCAGTCAGCTCAATAATTTGTAAATCTAGAATCCTCCGTCTAAGTCCAAAAATCAGCTAAGTTTACTCTATCACCTTATTTGCTATTTTTAGTAATTAATTGATCAAATCTCAATTTAGAAAATTAGTAGGCTAATTGAGGCATACTTTATTCACATATTTTCTAGATTAATCTATCCTCTTTACTAATTAGGAAATTAAACCCTTAGTTTCCCAAAAATAGTAAAATATTTGGTGAACCTGACTTACTTCAAATTTTTGCATGAAAACCCTAGAAACCCTAGCACTATTTATTTTTATTTTTTTAAATTTTAATATAATGATAAAACTAAAAATTAGTTGAAAATATTTTCATTAATTCACTCAAACCCTAGTTTACACATCCTAGGTCCTTTTTGCATGAAAACCCTAAAAACCCTAGGGTAAATTATCTCTAATTTTTTGCCATAATTTATAGACTTTTTCCTACATTTAAAAATAAAAAATCTATAAATTATTTTCTAATTTATCACACATTTCACTCAAACCCTAGTTTTCACATACTAGGTCCTTTTGGCTCACAAATACTCTAAAAGCCTCTGGAAAAATATCTTGCCAATTTTAGTAATATTTTTAGATTTTTCCTAAATTTTTAAAGCCAAAATATATAAATTGACTATAAAATTTTAAAATTATTTTTATAAATTTTAAATAAATTAATTTCAAACCCTAGTTGCATATATTAGGTCCCATTTCTTCCTGAGCTATCACCTTACATATAAGCTTCAAACTTGCATAAAATAACAATGGATTTCACTTATTTACACATTTTTCTTATATTTTTGGCAAATAATAAAGAGGCCATTATTGGTCCTATCATGTACATGAATGATGAAGTCTATCATATGATAGTATAGAGTTTCATTCTTTGCATTTCATGCTTAATTTACATAATAAGGGATGATATTACAAAATTCACTACTAAACATGCACAAGATTCCAAAATTCATTTTATGTATTCTCTTTCACTCATATGGAAAATTGTTCAAAATTATCTTGATAAATTCATTTGAAATGTCATGTTGCATATCAAAAGTTTATATGCCTTTATGTAAAAATTCATGTTCTCTATCCTTTGCTCCGTATTCCTCATATGGAAAATGGTTCAAATTTATATTGACAAATGCATTCAAAATGTCATGTTATATATCAAACGTTTATATGCCTTCATACAGACATTCATGATTTATATCACTTGCTCTCTATATCTCATGAGGACAATTTTTCAAGACTTACTTGTAAAACATATTAGAAATGCCATGATTCAAGTCAAATTTTTCTATGTATTAATGTACAATTTCATGCCTTCTATCCATTGTTTGCTATCTATCATGTTGAATGTTATTTATAAACATATTTATATACATGGTTTTTATTTATATGTATCTAAATCTTTGGATACTTTTAAGTGTCTCCCTATCACTACTAGACACAAGCAAACACTAGTGGTTATATATATACCTCCTCTCTTCAAACTTGGTTCATCTAGATTTTATCCCGCACCTACTACCAACTCTATGCCTATATTAGATTATGTGGTACATGTTATCACCTGAGATTACAAAGATAGGTAGGTTGATTACACCCAAGGTTATAAATTTATCACTCAGGATAACACCTCTTCTGATTTAGTTTCAGCTCCTCCACCTTTTACAGTTCTTCTTTCAATTTAGATTCAGCCACATTCAAGACCTTCATCACTAGCACAAAGAGTTCATACACCTGTATAGCTTCAAGATTCTAGACAACTTTCAGCTACCATATTCACACCAAGGGTAGTCTCATTGATATCTCATGCATCTACACATAGAGAATATATTCATAGAGCTTATCTTACTACCCGATGGGTCCCTAAGAGCCTTATAGTTGCATCCACTTCTCAAAGTTACAAGGGGACCCCATACTCAGTTCCCATTATAGGCATTTCAGAGCACTTATAACATACATAACTTTCAAATCCATAGTCTCAGCATTTCCATCGTGCTTCACAATCACACATGATACTTATTGATACATGACAACATGATAGGGAGTCTCATCCAAGACTCATCAATTAGTATCATTCCTTCCAGTATTGATTGTACATAGTTTCTTCTACTTAATTATACATAGCTCAAATATTTCAAAATACAAAAACAATATAACATTCAACATAAAAAAACATGTCAATAGTATGCATCATCTATGTCTTACATTACTAATCCCTATGCTAGACTTACATTAGACTATTCTATGCTATTGTTTGTCAATTTATCTATATTACCATGATTCACTTGATCTTCTTTGAATGTGTACAGTGAATTCAAATCCTTGATTGCTTCACTCCACCCATCAAGGGGGAATCTTACTTATAAATTATAGCTATATATTGATACATCTACCCACTGGGGGCACATTCTACATGACTACACCATCCAGGTTATGTCATTCTTACACTACATACTTTATACATCTTGTTGTAGTATGTTCCTTACTTGCTTACATAGATATTACATCGACATCCATTAGAATTTATCACACTTTTGTATTTCATAGCATATAGATTAGTCTTGTATCACATATATTTTATACTCTTGCTTCTTACTTTCTATAGTTAGATTCATGATTACATTTCTAGTACTTTACTTGCTTCCACTCTATGCTTTGATTATCCACATGTGTTTGCATTTTTATAGTTCTTTTTTGCTTCTTGTTTGTGTTTTAAGACATTTTCCAATGTCTTTTGCTTTTATCTATATGTGTGTTCCTTAGGACATTTGCCAATGTCCCTTGCATGTGCCTTTTTATGTGCATGTGTCCCCTATGCCCATCTTTGCTAGTTCTCATTATGTGTGTATGAAAAATTTGAACATGCCTTAAATTCCTTGCATTCTTATTTTTCCCCTTGTCCACCCTTGTGTGTTTCTTACTTCTTGCTTTGTATGCGTGTTTGCTTGATCATTTCTCTTTGTGTGCAATGCCATGATTCCAATCATGTATTTACCTTACTTCTTGGATTCCATGATGGACATCATGCTCCATACCTCCATGCCACTAACAAATAACAACTAGCATTTCAAATTATATCTTTCTCCTATGAACATGCTATTAAATTGTTATATCTGTCTAGGCATACCCCTGTGGATCTAACAATCTCTCTCTACTACTTTTTGTATATCTTGAGATCATGTATATCAATGCTATATCAAATGTTTTCACAAATTAACACACTTGTAGGGATTCTTCTTCTGAGGATAGTCATTGTAGGGTCTTCATTCGTACCCTTAGAAGAGGGGGAAATAAATAATGGTTTTGTCATAGAGATCAAAGTTTCTATCGATCAAAAAATGTAGTTTCAGACTAGTTCAGTCTAGATGCTAGAATTTGATAAAGGTAAGCTAGATCAAGCAGACATCAGAGAATATAGTCCAATTTTTAGTTTTGGATGTATACAATAGCACTTAAAATAGGACTATAGTACTAGACCCCAAAGTGTCTAGTTTCTAGCGATAGTGTCTAGATAGTATAATTTATAGTTTTTCTAGAATCAAGCATAGGGGTGAGTTTAGTCATGATTTTACCATAATAGTACAGTCTAGAATCCAATAGTTTTCATCACTTTTCCACTCAAAGAATCTAATATAGGGGTCATCATGCATGTCATGAGGGTTTCCACTTACAGTTCAGACATGGCAGTTGATACAACTTTTAGTTCAAAATCTATGTTTTAGACACCAGTTATTAGGGGCAATGTGCGTGACACATGGGCCTTCTCTTTTCCAAGTTTAATACATTTTCTTTGATGTTCCCAATAGTTGCATTCCTTACTCCATCTGTAGGTGGTTGGCATCACTTTCAAGTAAAATTTTATACAAGTTTGCTTCTCGAGTACTCAAGTTCCTGAGTTGATTCCAGTTTTGGAGGGGCTTTTTATACAAGTTCCAATATCCATATTTTGAAGTGGCCAACATTTGCCTAGCTTTTAGTTACATTCAGCTATCCACACCAATATTATCAAATTATAACACACTCATAAGCTTCATGAGCCATCTCATATGACATTAAATTTATATTGGTATCTTTTTATTTAAATTTACATCATGAGGCAATGATGCATCCAAAAGTCTACCTAACCTTTGTATTATTGAGCCACCTATTCAGAGGGATTGGACACATAGTCTAGACATCGATTAGCACATGCATGATTATTTAACTTCATATAGTTGGTGATGATGGAGCCAAAGGGCTTGCCTTTACATTCTTGAGCCACTTTATAAGGGATTAATCACTCAACTCATCCATCGATATAACTCTTGGTTTAGTATTCATCTAGCACCACTCAACATAACCCAACAACATAACAGGTTTTTATATTGGTTTGCACACTTGATGAGGTGTATTTGTTCCTTTATCTTCCTTTCTTTCTCTTTACCTAGATTTGTACATTCTTATTTCAGATATATCATATCTAGTAAGAACTAATCTAATTTCACTTTTCTTTTTTGCAGATTCACAAAGTAAAATGTTCTCTCAGCAAACACAAATCTAACATCACATAGCTTCTTGGGCTTATCCTCATAGGTAAGTTCAAGTAAACTTCTAATTTTTCTCATTTATCTTAATATTTCACTTAGCTGCATACTTAGAATAAAGGGGGGTAAATGCAATCACATAAAAATTTAATTTTTACAACTTGAGCATGACTTGTGAAATCCAAACCATAAGTCTTTCATACTTGCTTACACAACCAATTAAGCATGTTTTCACTACTTCCCAGTCACCTAAAGCCTTGTCGAATCAGCCCTAGCTTCCCTAGATTCCTCTCTTAGGCACAAACCTATTCCTTAAGGTCCCTATCCCCTTGGAAAATAGCACCATAAGTTGGACTATAACACAGGACTCTAGGGTGTCCACTTTCCAGTGCTATTATCCAAGTCACTCTTAGCCTCAAATGGTTAGATTTATTTAGATCCTTATCTTTTTCCCTATTGGCTTAACATGAAGTCATCTAACCCAGGATCATCAATTTACCTATAAAATCCTATTCAAGGGTCATTTTACAAGGGTTGAAAATCATTTAAAAGGCATAAACTAGAAATACACTAAGCACACTCAGGAAAATATTCCTATTATATGCATATAACCAACCACTATTATTTATAGCCTACTCAAGCTACCACACAAGTCACAAGTCATCTCAAGCTTACCCAAATTGACATAATACTTGCATTGCATACAAGATCTCACAATACACATTCAATTTGGGAGAACTACATTGGCCTTGATCCCTCCTCAAATTATTAGTATGTAGGTAGCATGCCCAAAAATGGGGTGTGATCATACATTCAATTCATAATACACACTAACCCCTTTTTCAAGTTGATTTAAGACCACTTGTCAAGCCTAAAGAGGAACTAATACCCTAGAGGATAGAATCAATTGCACACAGAGTTTCATGGATGATCGAGACTTGAGATTCTAGACACAGAGCCTCCTGAAGTATTAGAATATAACCTAGAAATCTCAAATAAAGTAGATCAAAAGGACTATAGCACCAAAAATAGGACTATAGCAATGGAACCCAAAGTGTCTAGTTTTTGGTGCTACTGTCTAGGTAGAAAATAAACTTCTAGGTCTTGTTTTTGATAGTCTACCCAATTACCTCAATAATTTATAGTACCAGAATCCTTTGTCTCAGTCCATAAATTAGCTAAGTTTACTCTCTATCCCCTTGTTTTTTATTTTAAGTAATTAATTGATCAAATCTAGATTTAGAAAATCAGTAGGTTAATTTAGGCATATTCTATTCACATATTTTCTAGATTAATCTAGACCCTTTACTAATTAGGAAATTAAACCCTTAGTTTCCCAAAAATAGTAAAATAGTCTAATATAGTAAATGCTCAAGGAGAGGTTGGTGAAGTCCCTTGATAAAGATATGCTGAGTCTCTAGATCTGCTAGTTTGTATATCAATCTTAACATGTGAGCCTTGAATCTTAATATATACTCACTAGCTAGATCTATAGAATTCTGATGTAGTGTGGCAAGTTTCTCATATGGAACATGAGGGCCCATGTTTATAATGTAATATCTAAGAAATTCCTCTTATAATTCATCATATATGTGAAATGAACTGACATAGACTAGATGAAAGAACTAATTCTATGCTTCCCCACTAATGTCTTCTAAAATAACTTGAGTAGAATCAACAAGATCTCATGAGGTGGCAAAGCCTTTCAAAAGGCCTGAAGATATGTGAATGGATCTCTAGTTTCATCAAAGTGAGGTAATGATGGTGTCTAAAAATGTTTAGGTGATGAAGATTTTATGAATGTCTTTAGAATAGAGTTACCGTGTAAATCATTAGCATCCATCCAAGACTTATAAGCTTTGTTTTCTAAGCTAAGCAGATGTACTTGGTGTTGTAGTTCACCAACTACATGCATCAAAGAGATGATCTCTTGGGATGGTACATTAGTATCTTGAAGTGGTTTATTTGATCATTGAATTTGATTGTTAATTTTAACCATGGGAATGCTACATTTAATAATTAGATCATAAAGAGGGGGTGTGCTCACTTGAACCTTTTGAGGAATAGTAACATGGACCTTACTAGAGGGATGTGAGCTATCATTCTCTTTAGGTGAAGAGTGAGAACTCAGTTCTACTGTAGTAGGGGATCACTTGGGATATCCATTGGTATCTTTGTGTTTTAGAGAATCACATTTTAATTGAGTAGAAGATGTGATGTTAATATTATCATGTACATAATTTAAAATATAATCATGGATAAAATTAGGAGAAACATTTTGAGATGCATGAGATTTGAGAGGAGTGAGAGAAGGGTTAGAAGCATGATATGTATTTTCTTCTTCGCCATATGCATAACAGTCATAATTATTCCATGCATTATCACAATTTGCATTTTGTTCATTTGAAATAGAAGAATTTGAAGTATCATTTTCATACTCACTTTCATTCTCATATTCGTTTGCATGTCCACTATCATATTCATTATCATTTCCATCATGGCTAGGGAGATGTGGAAGAGAACAAGTTAACTCCTTTCTAATATGCAATAAGTTATCATTAGAATTTGGAATTTCGTGTGTATCTATGCTATCCATGGATGGAGTATATGCATTTTATTCATTTTCAACATGAGAAGTAAGAGTAGGAGAGTTATAATTTGAACATTCGTTTGAGAGAGTAGAGTTATGAACACATAATGCATCATTTGAACTATGTTTTGGTAATTTAATTCTATTGCATTTATATTGTTATATTTTGAATATAGCAGTAGTAAAAGGGAGAGAGAGATTAGGTTCACATGGAAGCAAATCATCACCAATAAGAGGTTCAGTTGGAAGTGCATGACTAATTTATGCATTTGGTACATTTTGCCTCGAAGAATGAGGTGAGAAATATCTTTCCCATTTATCAAAATTATTTTTATTAGAAGAAGGAATAAAAGAGATGGGTTTAATAGAAAAAGATTCATCTATTTGTGATTCACCCTCATCATTATGTACATCATCATATCCTTCATCACAACAATATTCATTATCTTCACTATAAATAAAATCATTTCTAATATTTTTAGTTAACGTGCAATTTTGTCCAATCATTGTCATAATTGTAAGAAAATTTTAGAAATTGATTTATGGGATGAGAAGGAGGAATTGCTTTTATGGCCATTTTATCACCAAAGAGAATTTTGGAAAGTACTATGAAGCAAATAAATGCACCAAAAAATACAAACATTATATTTTGAAAATTACTTTTGATAACTCAAATAATTTGTAATAAATTCAAATTATTTTTATAAAAATTGTGAGGGAAATTTGAGGTTTGAGGACCTATTTTAGAAATCTAGAGTTTTGAACTAGGGTTTTAAATTTTTTAAAAATTATGCAATAATTTTAAATTCTAAAAATTATTTGAAATAGGATAAATACACAAAAATTTATACAAAAATTAGAATTTTGGAAATTAAATTTTTGCACAACAAACTACTAATTTTGAAATAATTTTTGAAGGTAATTAATTTACAAAAATTCCAAAATAGTTTTCTAAAATTTGCAAGGAGGAAAGGCTTGGTTTTTGATGACCTAGTTTTGAAATCTAGGGTTTTAGAATTTTTGAAAATTATGCAATAATTTTAAATTCTAAAAATAGTTTTGAATAGGATAAATGTACAAAAATAAATACAAAAATTAGAATTTTAAAATTTAATTTTTTGCACAATATAATAAGGAAAAACCCTAAGTATAGCTACGGTTTAAAATTTATTCGAAGTAAGTCAAGTTCAAAAAATATTTTATTATTTTAGGAAATCTAGTGTTTAGATCCTAAATAATAAGGGTCTGGAATGATAAGGAAAATTTACTTTAATAGGGGAAAATATAGATTTTATCTGATAATCATATAAGATAGAGAGAAATTAACTTAGTTAGATTAGTGATGAAATAGAAGATTTTGAGTCTAAAATTGGAGGAGCAGAACTGAGATAGTGTCTAAAATTTGGCTCTAACTTCTATTTTTTATTGGATAGGACCACTAGAAACACGACACCCTAGTGTCTGGTGCTATATTCCTCCCTGGCATTGTTATCTTGAGGCTAAAATATTTTGGGGTTTTGTTTGTCTACACAATATGACTATGTGTACTAGATTTTAGGTCTTAAGAGTCACTAGAACTCGTTGTAGGTCTGTTTCAATCTTCAATACATATATTCATCTACACACATAGAAACAACAAATAGATCAAAAGGAAAAGGGGGAAAATTTGGGTTAGGGGAAGAATGAGCGCACAATCTATAACCCCTACTATCTTAAATACTACCTACATTAACCCTCAAGCTAGGGTCTCAGATCAAAAGTAGTTCCCCCTTAGAAAATGTGCATAATTAATGCAAGAATGAATTTTGCCTAGGCCCTTCCTTGATAAAGCATGTAAATCTATGTGTGATGCAGAGAACCTAAGATATACTATTGATTGATTTTATTATGTCTAATATGCCAAAATAGCAAGTGCTAGATATAAAATGCCTTGTGTAGTCCTTTATATAGGAAACTCATTGTTTTGAATTTGGGAGCTTTATTCATATTTGGACAACATTGGAAAACTTAGGGATGAAATGAATAAAAGGGGTAAGACTCATCCTATATAAGAAAATAATCATTAGAACCAAATTTTCACTTGGACAAAAGTGCCAAAAATTAGACACCTTGGGTTTCAACATTGTAGTCCTATTTAGGCACTGTTGTACAGTGGGTAGGGACCTAGGGGGATAGATGTAGGCCTAAAAGAGATGCCTAGGTTTGTAAGGGTTAAGTCTAGAAAGCTATAGATGACTAGGGATAATCAAAGGGATGTTTAGGGAATAGAGTAATACTAAGACAAGTCAGATAAAGGGATAGGGATAGATGTGAATAAAATCTCATATTCTCTAGTCGGAGTCTCCTGTGAAAGGACTATGAAAAGACATGATATGTGTGGTTGATTGACCAATTTAGGGTGTATAAAAATATCTAAGGGAATCACAAGACCATACATAATTGAAACATAACCATACATGTTATTTTTAAGAATAAAAAGGCTTCTTATTGACACAATATGACCTACTTGACTCCTTTGGACTAATATGTACAAACTTGGATATTTTAGCTGAGGCTGCTTCATCACTTACATAACTTGAATAAATGGGTATAAGTACTTTAAAACTAGATGAATTGATATTATGTATAAATGGTCAAACATTGAACTTCGTGGTAATAAGTATAAATAATGTTCCATTCTCAAATTTGGATCATGGTCAAACATTACACTTCATTGTTTATAATAATAGAAACTATAAAGGCATACAAAATGATAATAAAAACCATATCAATACAATAATAATAAAAAATATAAACACATAAAAAATAAAAACATAATAGAATGTTAGGTGATGCCATATAGACATACAATGTCAGTAATACATATATTGTTATATAGGTATACAAAAAATTACATCATCTAATAACATAGTATCTAATGTCAGGTGAATGCCATATGCACATTTAATGCCAAAAGTGCATACATTGCCATATAGGCATACAAAAAATTACATCAGCTAAGACATCCTAATCATAAAATAGCCTCGCTCTCATTTCTTTTCTCAAAGAATAATCTCCCTAGGATTCTCTACTTTTAGATGAAGATCCCTTGAATGCCTTCAATTGCTCCAAGTTCTGACTATGGGTCCTGCGCTGATAGCTCTCTTATCACTGAACCTATTGCAATATAAATATTATTAGAAAATTAACATAGTATACATGAAATTAATTTAATAAATTAATTTTAAACTACAATAAAAAATAATGTAAACATGCATTTACTACAAGCTCATGACCCTGCTCAATCTACTTTTGACACTCAATTGGCGTAGTGACAGGTTCAGTTTCATGAACATGCACATGAAATGATAAAAAAAACATGATAAGGTGCCATAGTAATTATCTGAATTGGATGGTCAATGTCATTTAACAACCCTGAATACATAATACATTCACATAATTTATATTTTCCCAAGTACATTTAGTAAAATTAATAAAGTAAATCTATTTTTACAATTCAAAATTACAAGTTAGTATGTACCTCTACGAGTGTTTGTGTAGATGACATTGAAATAGTAATGCCTATATTTGTCTCAGCTCATAGTGATGAAGGAGTGTCTAATCTAGTCATCAATTGAACAAATAATATTGCTTAGTTTCCTAGAAACTATTGAAGCTATATGGAAAAGTTTTCTCTTTTATTGAACCAAGAGTGTATTTAATAGTAGTATACTTGAATTTTGAGATCCTTGATAAATAAATTTAACTTACATGTAAGACTGAATATACATAGATAAAATTAACTCAAAATATTATCTATGTATATGTAAATGGTGTCATACTAAAAAAAATGGATGAAGTAGTGGATGGCCCATTCACTAGCTCTGTAACTGTAAACATAGGCTAAGTAAGATCAAATAATGCACCTGTGGATCATGAAGATGAAGGTATCTACTGTAGCATAAAAATTACATATATATTATTTAAATAATGTGTAAATTAATTTTTTATCTTTGAAATTTTCAAATATAACCTAAATTTAACATGAAATTTATATAAAAGATACCTACATGTGTGTAGTGGTTGACATGTGCACACCAAATGGGTGTGCCAAAAACTCATCAATTAGGAGTATATCATCCAATCCCTCTGAATCACCATCATCATCATTTGAAGGTATAGTGTATATAACACCATAAAATCTATAGGGTTGGGTTTGGGTATAAACATTAGGTGGAGTATCTCATACATAAGTGTCTAAAAGCCTAATCATATGTTGAATGAGTGTATCAGTAAGTACACTAAGCACATGAAGAGTGTCAATCTTTATGAATTATTTTATTGTAGAGGGAATCTTGAGATGAATTGATTTTTTGGTAGGGATCCTTATAGTCCAATTAGGAGCATAATGTGCACCTAGCTGATCTTGTGCAGAGCCTTTCCCTCAGCCTTGAAACTCACCATAGTCAAAATAGTTTGGAATCTCCATGAGAACAAACTCACTATATATTTTATTTAAAAAATAAAATAGGACCTTGTGGTTGTTACATAGTGGATAATTAAACATCATCCACCATCGGTTCTAAAAATTGGCTTTAATTAAGTTATGTTGGCATCGATGGATATGTAAACATTTAGTAGTAAATGGAAATGGTTCATTGGTGGTTGGATCAAGGAGTAAGGTACAAATTTTATCTTTTTTTATATCTTTGTTATTCACCTCCTATGTTGACATTTTATCAGCATAATAATCCCTACATGTATACCTATATGATGCCCATCTTTTAATTTAAATCATTATCAGGTCAACTTGACCTAATATCAAATCTAGGGTATTAGCTAGATAGGTGTGGTGGGTCTTGGTGGAAGCGAGGTCACTCATTCTCCTAATTATTTTCTTAATTTCAATTTTATTTTCTACTATATGTGAAGCTACATCCTCATGACTACCTAGGGGATATTGTGGAACTGTAAGAGCGATAGGAGGGTTAGGCTAAGGGTTAGAAAGAGGGTTAGGAGGAGGGCCTGCTACATAGAATAGGTTGTTTAAAAAACACAACTTATTTAGCCAATAATGCAAATAATAAAAAATACAAAAATTTACAGTTATTAGGTTTAATTTTTTATCTCTTACCTTTTATCTATGGTGGCATCATTAAAGTGGTGAGGGTTTTCATCTTTTCAATGAAGATCACGTGGTAGCATAACTAACAAATCAAAAAGTGATCACATGATGGCACAAGATAGTAAATGGAAAACATAAATGGGATGTTTAGGGGCTCATGCGAGTTTTAAAAAAAATAGAATTTATAATGCATATTCATTTTTAGTAATAGGAATATGTATGCATTCCTTATAATAGAAATGTGTACATGTTATGGCTTAGTATCTCTGAGCCTAAAATTTAAATAACATGTATGCATTATGGGAAATGCCCAAGAAATTATCCCCCAATTTTATGCACATACCTAGTAGGAAAGTGGTAAAAGGGTTTTTTTGCTTAGGTAGAGTCTATTTTGGCAAGTGAGCTACTTAGGGAAGTGTATAAGTGGGGTTTCAATGCTTAATAAAATAGATAGGATTAACTCATATTGGTTTTAGGTGGTGGTATAGGGGCTAATAATCCTATGAAGTACCAAAGGCCTACCACCCCCTTTCTTGGTGCACCCTTTAAGGTGTGTACTTAGAGAGATTGATATTCAATAGGTTCGTATAAGAGAGAAAGCATCATTAATTGATAAAGTTTTAAAAATATTGTTTATATACATATACTCATCACATGTCATATAGTTGTAACATGGGATGATGTTTTAAGAAAAAAATATAGTAACCCATGTTAGGATTTTATAAAGACAAATTATGAAAAATACTTAGACATTATTGAATAACAAGAGGATGAATATATACAATGGGAAATAGTTCAGTTTATAATTAAAAGGAATCAGTTCATAACTATAGAACTATATCACCTAACCAACATGCTAACTAAGCACCTAACCACTGTTCCTAATCAGATCGTTGAACTTTATTAATAATACAATGTAATATATAAAGTTACACCAACATTCCCCCCTTTATTACATTATTTATATGAACATCATATTTCTTGATAGTGGTCGCCCCTTTATTACAAACACTGTAAAAAGATTTACATTCTCCGCATAGCTTGCTCACTTTTTGAGCTGGCATGCCATCTTTATGGATTCAAGGTCTTGGTGTCACATTGGTTTTTACTTCTAGGACTACCAAAAACTTGAAATTTATAGGAACACTTCTTTCTGTTAACACCTTTGATGGTTTCTTAGGTTATGAGGATTACCACAAACCCATATGGTTTTCTGTTGTAGGTTGACCATGAACCTAGAGGGTTATAGGAGGCTTCTAATGCACTTCAGTGGTTTCTCAAATTACCACAAACCCTTTTCCAAGAACCAAGATATACTTTAGTGCTTTTTCTCCCCACAACATTCTTTTTTAGGAGGTACCAAACTGGAAAATAATGCTCAGTAATTTATTAAAAAATAAACTACAAAACATAAAACAAGCACACCAAAATTTGTCACCATAACAATGGTGTGACCTCATCATAGGTGACTCACGAGAAGATGACAAATGTCCTTAAGCCTCTGTGTATCCTCCAGCCTCTAGTGAACAAAGTTGCTTTACTCAGCCAATAAATATTTAAAGCTAAATTACATGAGGATAAATCCCCCCCATAGTTTGGACCCATTTTATATTTGATGACATTTGACACAAGATGTCATGTACAAGTTATATTGCATCCTTATACAAACAATTAATTGATTTTGACAAATTTAACATAAAACTGACACTTCGACTCAAGACATTGAGGTATCCATATGAGAGATTTTTGAGATTTTTAACAATATCAACAATGGACCCAAAAAATATTGACACATTTTGACCTTCCCCCCCCCCCCCCCCCCCCCCCCCGATTTTATTTTAAAAGACACGAAAAGACAAATTTTAATAACTCAATAACATTAACATTTGATGATTCTAATAAAATGACCTATTGACAACTGAATAAACTTTAATATTGGCAATGAACCTAAAAATATTTAATGAAAGACTTATTGGTTTGACCATATATAAATATTAAAGACTCAATGGACTTACAATAAAAGTCTTACTAACATATGACTAGGAACGCCATTTACTAGATTAAATAAAAACTTAGACATGCATTGTATTTACCAATAAACTTAACACATGAGAGAAAAACTATTACTATTGTATGTGATTGATCTTTATAGATATGCCAAGATCTGTTTATATCATCAAAAACCTTACATTTGATAGTTGTAATGTAAGGTATTCCATGGTGGAGATGCCAAGGATGACATGTGGCTAAGCAAAGGAATGTTGATTGGAGCTTAGCATGCAGTGCTATTTAGTAGTTCATTATAGAGACATCATAATAGGAATTCATGGTAGATGCTAAAGATGGGCCCCATAGAATGCATGAATCTTAGAAGTTTTAACTACGTAGTAAAATAAATTCATAGAGATATCCATGCTTTACAGATTACATGAATATGAGATATGATGCCAATTCATTGATGTGGCTACACCATTTGCTTCTTCAACATCGACTCTGATGCATGATGATCTCGAACAGACTCTATGATAGATTAAAACCTTATTTGGACAATGCTGTGGGAATCTAAAATTCAATCAAACTCTGGGTCGATGCAAATGCCAACTAACAGTCACTTGATAATCTTCAAAGGAAATGTATTATTGGTGTAGAGTGGTGAGGGTCCAAAAAGGAGAAAGAATATTTTGTTTCTAGTGCAAGTGCAGAGTAGTGGCTGAGCTTGCCAATAAATCCAATGCTTCATATCTACTTCAACCCCTATGCTATCATCTATTTTTACTTTAGTTTCACTAGCCTATTAAATTACTTCACTCATGATCTTCTTTTCATATTTAGAGGCAAAGCATATTGTAACTGCCACTCACAACATTCAGAGTCTCATTATTAATCACTTTGATACCACATAAAGACAAATTATGTAAAATACTTCGATATTATAGAATAATAAGAGGATGAATATATACAATGGGAAATTGTTCAGTTCATAACTAAAATGAAATGGTTCATAACTGTAGAACCATATCACCTAACCAACATGCTAACTAAGCACCTGACCGTTGTTCCTAATTAGATCACTAAATTGTATTGACAATACAATGTAATATATAAAGTTACGCCAACATTTTATAAAAGTATTAACTGTTATATAGGTTTAAGTATTTTAAACTTATTATATCATATCAATTTATTTGTTATTATTAGGAAATATATTCTCATTATTTTTTTGTTACTCGTGACTATTTTGGGTTATTAGATCCTATTTTCTAGGAGGTTGTTGTGATACCTTCATGGCTATATAATAGTCTTTGTTTTGTTCTAATTAATATGATGAATATAATATATTATGTGACATTATTATCTCTATGAAAAATGTGTGTTCTACTCTCTAATTTTCCAACAATATGGTATCAGAGCCATGACATTCTAAGCCTGTGTGGGGCAAATCCATTGTTTCTCATGGTTGCCCCTTTCATGAGAGTTTTCTAATATATTTTTATCATTTAAATTTTAGTATTGTTTTATTTTCAATAGGTGTTTGATCATTACTAAACATTATCCAAAGCTTTGGTTCAACACCAATTGATGCAACTATCCAAGTTTCTGCATTCAATACTATGTATTGGCTATGGTTGCCTACAATCCTTGTATTGGTAGATCTAAGTTCTGTATGTTGCCACCTCTTATTGCTACATTTCAAATGGTAAGAAAACTTCCAAGACATCCCCATTTTCCACTATGCATTGATATTTATCTAACCCACCTGCACCACTCTATATGCACCACCATGATTATCTATTATGCCATCATCATTTGTAGGATCTATCTACCTATAGTTTAGCTAGCAAGGAACTTCAAAAACTATATGCTAAGTATTATTCTGATTCTATTGATAATTATGTACATACAGTCTTGAAGATCTGAATTCTTCCTTTTATCAATACATAATCTTTACAATGATATATGTGAGTGTGGATAGGGTGATTCATAAAACATGTGGAATCACAGTTACCTATGATGAATAGTATGCTATCTAATGTCAACTTTTATTCATCCATTTGCATTGTCAATACTAGTGGCCTACTCTTTTTTGGCAAAATCATGTGCTCTTTGGCTATAATTTTACCAAGTTTCAATGGTTATCTCCATCTAACATCTAATGAAAATAGTTTATGCATTGCCTCTCATCTTCATACATTTCCAGCTAGAGCCTATGGCCATTATCTCATAGGTGTTCAAGTCTTTATATTTCTGCATTTTTGTATTTATTATTATATTAGTGTCTTCATTTTAGTTTCTAGTCATTAAAATAATATAAGTGTAGTGTTTGTGGTATATTCATTAGTTAGCAATAAAATTTTAAAGACTTGATTCAATGTTGTCTTTGGTCTATAGTTTAATAGGCAATCAATGTATTATGTCAAAATTTTAAAAGTGTCAACAATAGAGTCGTTCGATCCATGTCATTGGTTTTTAAGTTTATTGTATGTCAATCATTAGATTCCATGTCTAGAAGTCTCAGTCATCAAAAGTGTCATAAAATTAAAAAATGGTTTTATTTATACATGGATGCATTATCGGTGCAACCGAGGTCTATTTTGTAAAAAATATGTCAAGAGTGTGGGGGGGGGGGAGTAATTATGTTCACAAACAAATTTGCTAAATAACTAATACTAGAGGTTGGAGGATACACGGAGGTTGGAGGACAATTGATATCCTCTTATGAGTCACCTTCGACGAGGTCACATAATTGCTATGGTGACATTTTTTAGTGTCTTTATTTTATGCTATACATGGTGTGGTTTTATTGTGCAGTATGGTTTTTCAATAAAAATATTGAGTATTATTTTCTAGTTTGGTACCTCCTAATGAAGAACATTATGGGGAGAAAATTCACTAAAATAGTATTTGGTTCTTGAAAAAGGGTTTGTGGAAATCTGAGAAACCATCAAAGTTTATAAAATAGTTGAGACCTCTTGTCACCTCTAGGTTTGTGGTCAACCTATAGAGAAAAACCATAGGGGTTCGTGGTAATCTAAGAAACCATCAAAGGTGTTACTAGAGAGATGTAATCATGTCACTTCCAAGTTTGTGGTAATCTTGCAAGGAAAAACCAAGGTGTCACCAAGGTCCTGAAGCCACAAAGATGGCATGCCACCTCAAAGGTGAGCAGGCTACACAGAGAGTGTAAATTTTTTTTACCGTGTTTGAATTAAGGGGGTGCTAAAAATTAATAATGTTAAGGCATGAATGTTAGGATTTAATTAAATTATTAATTGTTATATAGGTTTAAGTATTTTAAACCTATTATAGCATATGATTTTATTTTTTATTATTAGGAATTGTATTCCCATAATGTTTTTGTTACCCATGACTATTTCAGGTTATTAAATCCTATTTTCTAGGAGGTTGTTGTGCTACCTCTATGGATATATAACAACCTTTGTTTTATTCTCATTAATATGCTTAACATAATATATTATTTGACATTATTACTTCTATATAAAACTTGTGTTTTGCTCTCCAATTTGCCAACAACCCACAACACTGAGCTAATAAATTGCAGTATGAATCATAAAAGTAATTAAAAGGAAATAATTGAAAAATACATACCTTTACTTATATTATTGTTGTAGAAGAGAAGTCATGTGAGATAAATTAAGAGGCATCCAATGTAAGGGACATTAGGTGGACCTATAAAATAAGAGAAAATTTATCTTTTTTGTAAAAATATGTGGTATATGTAGAAAACTTCTATACAATATCAAGATTCCAAAATATCTTTCAATTTAGAAAAAAACTAGTAAAAATAAATTTATGATTAAAATTTGAAATTTGTTAGAAAATAATTGATAGTTACAAAATTTATAAATTAAAATATAAATAGGATTTTAAATAAACCTTTTGTAATGTTGCTATTGTGAGAAAAATAGAGCTCTAAGAGACCGAAAGAGTGAAGAGAGAGACTATGGATCAGAGATGAGGAGTACGATACTAGGGATGCATAGAAGTAGCTACTAGCATGGATCAGCTAAGTGATTCCTTATATTTGGATTTTTTTCTATATTTTATTGGAAAATATTGTAAATTTAAAAAATTAGGTAGTGGGGCAAATCCATATAATGAAATTTACCCCAATAATTTTTAGGATAAAGTATACAATAGGACATTCAATGGGTAGGTATTAAAATGAGTCATTAATGCCTAAGATATTAATGATAAATAGGTAAAAAGTCAAGAGAAGTACGCAACTGGCTGCTACTCCTCAAGACACTACCCTTGAAAATCCAAGGTTAGGGTATGCAAGTAAGGAAGCTAAAAAAACCATGATAGTTCCTAATACTTCCAAACCAGCACCCATTTCCCAAGTTTGTAAGCCTAGAGGTGCTCCTGCTAAAAATAAAGTACCTTTGTTATTTAGTATTCCTAAGGGTGTGAATGATAAACAAAATCCACCTTTGAAGGCTGATACTAAGCATGGAAATCCACCCCAACCTACTCCACTTTAGACCTTAAGTGATTGTATTATAGCTGAAGGTGTTGTTACCCTTCCACTAAATGCTCCTCTTCCTCAGTATAGAATATGTGATATGGCCCACGTGTTGAGCCAACTGAAAATTACCATGCCACTTGTTGAGTTATTAAGAATCCCTGAGAAAAGGAAGAGGGTATTCAAATATTTAAAATTTGGTGAGAAGTTAGATGTAAATAAAATTTATTTACCCCAAGCACCCCCAAAAAGTGATGAAGAATCTAAAGAGGTTATTGAATCCACTCTAGAAGTCTATTTGGGGACTGCATTTATAGAGAGTTAGTTGAATGTGGATCCATTTTATACAAACCTATTGATCAATGGTCTTATTGTCCATAATTACATGTTTAATTCTAGTGCTTATTGTAACATAATGCCCCTGGGTGTCTTAAATGATCTCAAAGTTAATATTACATCAACCTTTGGCAAGTGTTATGCCATGGAATCATGAGAAGTTCCATTTGTTAGACAAGTCAAGGGGTTGGTAGTGTAGTTGGCAGTGCATCTAGGTAAGTATTTGAATATGTATGTGGTAGTTGTAGACTGCCCACCTAAGTGGGGGGTGATTCTGTCACATAAACAGGTTGTTATTATGGGTAGAAGAGTAGAAATGGACCTTTCCTATGCCACCATTCCATTAGAGGGTAATCAAACTTTATAGAGAGTTGAAGATGTTACATGTAATTAAAGATCAAAAACATGCTCAAAATGAAGTATTGTAAAAATATGTTGGGTTTGGGAAATTCAATGGGAATGTTGACACTAATGAATAACCTAATACTCTTGATGTTGAACCTAACATCAAAGGTGCAATTTGGAAGGTGTGTTTTGATGGGTCTTGATCCAATCTTGGAAATGGAGTGGGGGTTGCATTCTATTCCCCCAATGGTAAGTGTTTCAAGTTTTCTTTTCAGATATCCTTTAAGTGCACTAATAATATTATTGAGTATAAAGCACTCTTAATTGGTTTACAGATTGCCCACAAACATGGAATTAAAATCTTGATTACTAAGCGTGATTCTAAGCTAGTGGTAAAGCAAGTGTGTAATGCTTACACCACTAAAAACAAAAGGTTGAAACAATATTAGAATGTTGTATGAGATTTGCTTAAATTATTTGATGCATTCAATCTTTGTTATTATGATATAAGATTCAATGACAAAGATGACAGACTTGTAAGGTTATGTGCTCAATTTGACATTACAAATATAAGTCCTCATTGTCAGTATCAAGTGGAGGTACTTGTTAGGCCTTCAATCACAGACAATGTTCATCACTGGCAGGTTTTTGATGATGACGAACAAATTAAGAGGTTTCTAAATTATGAATTTGAGTTTCATGATCAGTTCATAGACTTGGAATCTATGGTTTAGGTTTATGATAGAAAAGAAACCTTGTTTGGGAAGGACATCATCTAACTAATGACAAACACACTCCCTAGAGGATTGGTAATTTTAGAAACATATTTTGATGGAGAGAATGGAATCAAGATTCGAAACTCATCTATTTTAAAGGATGTGACTGAGTGCAATTTGGGTTCTCATCAGAATCCAAGGAAGGTTTGGCTAGGTACTCACCTAAGTGCAGTTGAGAAACAAGTTTACATGGAACTACTAAGAAATTACTAGGATTGTTTAACATGGTCTTATTCTAAGTTGATATCATACAGGGAAGAGTTTTTCCAATATGTCATCCCATTACAGCCTGATAGCAAGCCTTTTTGGCATAAATAGAGACCTATTAACCCCATCTTATCCACTAAGATGAGGGATGAGTCAAAGAAGCTAAGGGCTGGTGGTATCATTCAACCCATCAAGTATTCATCATGGATTTTAGATTTAATCCTTGTGAGAAATAAAAATTACGACATCCACTTGTGTGTGGATTTCTAAAATTTGACTAAAGATTCTTTAAAAGATAATCATCCCCTACCCAATATGGACAACTTGTTGCAAAATTTTAGAGGATCAGAGATGTTGTCCACTTCAAATGGTTTTTTGAGATATAACCAGGTTGTGGTGAAGGAATTCAAGAGACCTAAGACCACATTTATAATACCTTGGGACACGTATGTATATATGAGGATGCCTTTTGAGTTAATGAATGTTGGGATGTTGCTTTTGTAAGGGTGATTAGCAAGTTTATAGTTGTGTATCAGGATGACATTGTTGTGTACTCCAAGACTAGAGAGGAACATTTAGATCATCTAGAAAAAGTACTTATTAGATGCAGGGAGTTTGTAATTTTGATTAATCCTAAGAAGTGTCACTTCAGAGTATGAAAGATCAAGTTGTAAATATATATAGTGTCCAAAGATGGTGTCACAATTGACCTTGAGAGGTTAAAATCCATTGACAAAGTGCCCATACCACAGTCCAAGAAGGAAATTTAATCCTTCTTTAGACAAACTAATTTCATAAGGAGGTTTGTGTCCAACTTTGCAAAGATTACTTTTCCTATCACTTCTTGTTAAAGAAGGACCAAACCATCAAGTAAGAATAGAAGGTCATGTAAGTGTTCAATGACATAAAGGGAGATTTAAAGTCTACTCCTATCTTGGGTATCCTTGATTAAACTAAGCCATTTTCGATATTCTCTTTTGCATCATACAATACTATTCTTGTTGTCCTTTTGCAAAAGAATGAAGATGGTCACAAGCAACCTATAGATTTATTTAGTAAATCTATGTAAGGTGCTGAACTGAATTACACTATCATAGAAAAATAATCCTTCACTCTCTTGAAGGTTGTTAAAGAATTTAGAGGTTATTGCTTATGTTCCACATACCATGGTGAAATACATTTTAACTTAGACTGAAGTATCTAGCAAGAGATGCAGGTGGGTCAACAAGTTTCAAGAGTATGACATGGATATTTTGACCACCAAGTTAGTGCAAGGGATGGGTCTGTTCGAGCTCATGGATGAGACCAATTTTCAAGTCATTGAAGTAAATACTACTATTTTTAATGTTGATGATTCCTTGAGTCAATTTAAAATGTCTCCATGGTATAAAGACATTGTCTATTACTTGCAAAATTTGAATTATACCTTTGACTTGGACAAGAAACAAAGTAATACTCTTAAGCTTGTTTCCCAAACCTACCTCTTGACTGAAAATGGGCTTACATGGAAGAATCCATATGGGGTTCTCCTAAGATGCATGCTATAAGAGAAAATTGCTAACATGATTTAAGATTTTCATAGTGGAGTATGTGGTGGTCATTTTGCACCTAAAGTCACAACTCATAAAATTATGAGAGTTGGTTATTGATGGTTGTCACTATTCAAAGATGTTGCTCAAAAAGTTAGAAAGTGCAAAAAATGACAATGCTTTGTTTTTAGGATGAAAGCTTCAAGTTCTCTTTGTTTACATCCTATGATAATTGAAGGCCCATTCAAATAGAGGGGAATGGATTTCATTGAAGAAATTGTTGATTCATCAAGTTTTGGACATAGATGGATATTATTTGCAACTAACGACTTCACAAAATGGGTTGAGGCAGTCCCTACAAAGAAGGCTACACACTAGGTGGTTATGGATTTTTTGCTAAATTAGATTATTTATAGATTTGGTGTTCCTATCAAAGTTATTGTTGATAATGCCATGAGTTTCAAAGCCAAAAATTTAATGGAATTTTTACAAAAATATGGGATTGAATTGACATATGCTTCTAATTACAACCCTTAGGGAAATGGGCAAACAAAATCTAGTAATAAAAACTTACTCAAAATCATTAGATGAACATTGGAAGCAAATAAGAAGAAGTGGGGTGAATAGTTAAAGTTTGCTTTGTGGGCTGACAGGATCATGCCCAAGAGAACTACATGCAAAAGAATTTTTGAGCTTGTCTATGGATCTCAAGAAGATTTACCTATCATCTCATGTAAAAACTAGAAGATGATGGCCAAATCAACCACTATGAAAGCATGATGAACTAGATTATTGAGCTTGATAAAATTTGAAGACAAGATCATGAAATACACCTCAAGTTCAAAGAAAAGCTGAAGAAGATATTTGATGGAAGGTCACTCCAATAACATTTTGAGTAGGTTATTTGGTTATACTTTAGGACAACCTGCATGAAGAGAAAGGCAAACATGGAAAATTTGATGCCTTGTGGATGGGTCCCTATTCCATCGACTATTAGATTAGGGAACACACTTTTTTTTTTAGAGACATAGATGGTGAAATATTGGAGATGTCAGTCAATGGCAGACATCTAAAACACTTCCTTGATTGAGTCTGTAATTGTGTACATAATTGTATAGTGTATAGTATTATTGTTTTGTGCTTTGTCAACCCTTTGTTTTGGGCCTTGCTTATATAGTTTCCTTCAATGTTTCTGTCATGCATTCATTTTTAGGTCATCCTGATCTATTTCTATCAATCTTCCTTGTTTTGTTGAGCCTTCATGGGTCTTTATTGATATAAATTGACTAAATGTTGACTCTATGACCTGATGGATTGGCAATTATTCTTGCATTCTTGGGTTCTTTACACACCCACAGGGGGTGTACATCCCCAAGTGAGAGCCAGTGTTAATGCCCATAATTGCACTAAAGTAATTGAGCCATTTCTAGGCATAAATGCCTAATTTGTTTAGCCTAATTCTTGTTTCAAGTGTTCATCAAAGGTTAAGTGTCTTGTAGTAGATTAAATAACTTTCTTTTTGATCATAGACGTAGGTTATTTATGGAGTTAGTGTATGGATTTAGATTAGTTTCTTTCTTGATTCAATGAGTCTTTTCTAGGACAGTGTTCAAGCTCCAAATTCACTTGAATTTTCAAAGAACTTCACAATTCAGAAATATAGGTTGCATATCTAATGGAGTCCATTTGGAATGCACAATGTCTAGATTACAAGATTTCGTGTTAATTTGGTCTTTACTAGCCTTTAGTCTATCAAAATCGAAGTTGAATTCATGTCTAAGCATCTTAAAACCCTTACTCCAATTGCCCTAGCTTAGGCCCTTTGATTTAAATTCAAATTTGGCAGGAACAATTTACATGGGAATGCTTCAAATATGCCATGGACTTAGTTTAATTTTTATACTAAGGTTTAGTCATGTTTATTAACATGACCAAACCTTAGTCTAAAATTTATATTTGGTCCCTTTTATATCCTATGGCCCTTGGTCCCTTTTATCTATTAACATAGTATAACTAATGTTTGGTCCCTTTGTTATAAACATAGCTTAAATTCCTATCCTAAAGCTTCTATCATATTTATTAGTACAACAAAACCTTAGGCTAAGACTTAATACTAAGCTCTCTATTCCCTGAAATCTGACTTAATTATTTTCATGTTAATTTGGAGCCAATCACGTTTGACCTAGTGGATCACAATCAAATGGTGCATGTTAACTCAAGAAAGATGATTCCATAGTACATGATCAAAGTTGAAAAGTCAAAAGGGCATAGCATAAGTGTGGAAGTGATAAGTGTTGAGCTATCAAGGCATGATTTAAAGCTCAAGCATATTCTTATCAATCAACACTATATAATAAAGCATATAGATTTTGATAGATAGTGCATAATAGGTCAAGACTTCAATAAAGGCTCAAGACAAGTGAGAAGATGATAAGTATCACCATCATGGGAACCTTGTCAGAGATCTAATTGTACACAAAGTAAAGGATTGAACCTTATGGATAGAGATCAGTGGAGCACGTCTGATCTATGAAAATGAGATTAATGATGCAAACAAAGAGTTAATAGTTCAACAAGGCTAGATTTATAATGAGAGGCTTCCACATGGTGTGATAACATTCAAGCAATTGATATTGTTTGTAAGGTACACAAGGAACCTATGGAGATATCAAGTGGTAGGATCTCAGAGGCCCAAATCAAGATCAATGGCTCACAATGAATTCAAGGCCTAGAGACTCCTTAAAATATCAATGGTGCATATTTGATCCAACTTCAAGACTACACGAGAAAGTGACACGTGTCTAGGTTGGAGCCAATTAAGTAACATAGTCACTTTTGAACCCCAAAAATGCCTAGTTGGATTTGATGTGGCATGTCATGTGTCAATATGCATCAATATTTGGATTTAAAGCAAAAATTGATGGTTCCTTCATGGATGGACAAGAATTCAAAGCACAAAAAAAGGTCTATAAGCCATCCCAAAGCATATTTTTCAAATGGTTATGGATCATTTTCTATTTATACCACAACTAGAGTGTTCCCATGCCATCATTTCAAGAGTAGGTTGTTTCATGGCATGCATAAGAGAAAAGGAAGCTATCCAGGAGGTTCTAATTGTGCAAGCAAGTAGTTAAGGGCATCCCCAGGTAGTTACACATAAGGACAAAGTTTGTTCAGCCTCCACCATAAAATTTCACCTTCCAAATCATGTGTAAAGGCATCTCTAATAAAAAAATCAAAGGGTTTATTGAAAATCTTCATCATTATTTGTAGAGGCAATTAGATCAATGATTTTATTGCACTTAGATGAAGATTTTAGGCATGACAAGGAATATTTTTTAGATGGGAACATATTGGTAGAATTTGTAGGGATACTTTGCAATTTTGTAAATTGTAACCAATAGTACTAGATTTGAAAAGGGTGCAAAATGTATAAATGGGAGGGTTTATCCTTTATTTAGGGTTGTTGTTGTTGTTGGTTATTCATTTTCTCTATTTCTAGGTTAAACAAAATTTTGGGATCAATTGTTGTGTGTAGATCTTGTCTCCCTTAATAAGGTGGTTGCAAGTGTATAGCCATTAGCAAAATCTGAGAGCATGTTTATGTCTCCCCTATCCAACATAGAGAAATCTCATCATGCTTGTCCCCATGGTAGCATTTTGAAAACCTGATGCATGTAGTATACCTTTTCAAGTTAATGAAAATGCTTGTGGTTCTTTGCCATTTCGTATTGATGACGTGTAGCAATGTGTTTTCAAGTTATGTTGATTGGACATTTTGGTTTGTATTCACTATTTGTTATCATTTTTAGCATAGATCTAGATTATAAACTCTTTCTACATTATTTTAGGATAGGTTTTTGAATAACTTGTTAGGGAACCCTAGGTTTATAGATCTGATAGGGAAAAGTGTTTGAAATTTAAGTTTCAATGTATGTTGTATGTCCTTCAAGGATCATTTGGTATGTCACATTAGATTGCTTATGAGTTTTTGCTATATCTTTGCAAAGGAATATTGTCATGAATACTACAAGATGCCCTACTATTTCAAAACCACCAACACACCACCATTCTTATTATAATTAAAAAACTATCCTACCTTATCCTACCCTACAAATAATACACACTTGTTGCACATCATAAGTATTATTTATCTGTAAATGCATAAGATCTTGCTTATATAACATGCATTTACATCTTATGCTTTAAATATTAGCATTTCAATCCTCCATCTAACCCTGTTATTCAAAATTATTTATAATGAAGGTTGCAATCACTTTTATATCTAGCTTCAATAGCTTGTATGTCACCTAATGCATTCGTGCATTCTATGTGACAACCCATCCTAGGTGGAGTGAACAAGTTTGGTCGTGCCCTGGTCATATTTGTTTTTTATTTTGTGCTAAAAAACACCATGGAGGTTGAATTACAAAATATATCCATGTAAGAAAGCTACCCCATAGGTCCTTTCACCTTAGTTCAGGCAGAGCCAAAAGTATCATGGAGCTAACCATAGCCTCTGTCAGTGTCTCTCAGTCATTTTCTTTGTTTTGTCCATTCTTGATGCCAAACCCTTCCCCAACTATAATGACATAATAGTGGATTTTTCATATTTATTTGTCATTTTCTTTAAGTGTTCAGGGCTAAGCGATAGAGGTAAATAACTGAAAACCAATAGGTTGCATAACTATTGTTCTGATATTTTCTGACCAAAAATTGACTCTGCCAACATGTTTAAGGGATGAATAATGTTTAAGATTGGATTTTTGGCCTCTTGTTAGGATCAATCAACAAACCCACCACCCATTTCATCCTAAAGAAGGCCCTTTCCAATATAAGAAAAAATCATTTTTTTAGCCTAAGTTCAAAGACACATAAAATGAAACCTATAAGTCATTTCTATGAACCATCAAATCCCTCCCCTACCTCTTTAATCCCTAAAAAAAAAAATGTTGTCTTACACTTTTATACATTCTAATCCTCATGCTCTTTCCATTTTTCAAGCATTTTATCCTACTAACTTTCTACTATGTCAATTAGCTTCTTCCATGCACTTGTTGTTTTGCAAGATTATTTTCCCTCATCCCACCACCTTGCCATTTTGAAAGACCAATCTCCTTTGTCAATTATTAAATTTTTATTTACAACATTAATCATATGTTTTTGGTGATCATCATGTATTCTATCCCACTTCCTGGGAGAAATACATTTGGCTTGAAGTTCATGTTGGAACAGGTATCCATGGAACTATGTAGGTGGTGTCCACTTCTCTTGTGAATCTGGAGTCAGCTTGGACAACCCCTTATTTTTCTTCTCTTCCCCCATTTATTTTTTTGTTTTTTCTCTTTAATTAGGGAATAAATCTTGTATCCTTGTTATTTATTACATTGTGTTGAAAAGTAACACCTCTACCACACGTGCATGAACAATTATCTTTAAACTGCACTAACTTGGTTTTTGTTTGTGTGTTTATTTGAGTTTTCTTTGTATTTTGTTGTGTTTTCTTGGTGTTTTATTTTACTTTTGCACCTCTCCATTTATTTATTTTCCTTTTTTCCTTTTATTACTTCTTGTCTCATCTTGGTCTTGTGTTTCACTGTATGTCTTTGTTTATCTCTTTTGTGTTTCAGAACCTCTTGATGATTCCCATGGATATTGATTATTTATATCTTGATCTTATGTTATTAAGTTGATCTTGGAACTTTTTATTTATTTGATTATTGTTAGTGTCTTGGTTTTTGGTTTGATTGTGATTTTCTCTTTTGTGTTCAAGCATGTCTTGCTGGTCCACATAGATCTTGATTCTTTATATCTTGATCCTATTTCATTAAGATTTTCTTGCTTTTCATTTTTAATTTTTTTTTCTTACTTAAGTTTTTATTGATCATATCTTGATGTCAAGTTAGGTTCATTTATGTTTATCTTTTTCTTTGTCTTTGCTTTTTGTTTAAATCTAAATAGTTGTAACTCTAGTTTTGGTCATTATTTTACCATTATCCTTAGTTATAGGTATTCACATTTGAAGTGGTTTTGTGCACTAAAATTCCATGGAATTATAATTTATTCATACTTATAATACCTAACTTATTTTGATATATCAAACACTTTATGCTCTAGACTCAAGTCTAAATGTCAACATAGTTCTGATGAACAATTTTCAAGAATATTATACATAATTTAGGCTCAATAGGTTTAGCACCTAACTAAATGATTAGACATGCATCTCTTCACATACATCATGAGTCTAATCAATTTTTGGTTAGTTTTCATCATCCCTCATTCCATTCTATCCTAAAATTAGGTGAACTACATTATCTTGAAGTTCATGTTGGAACATGCATCCATGGAACTATGTAGGCATCGTCCACTTGTCTTATACATCTAGAATCAGCTTGACCACCTCCCTTCTTCTTTTCATCTCTCTTATCACTTTGTGCATTTTCATATGCCTAGATTTTTGTGGCTTCCTCAATCCACTATATCATTGCATCTATGTTTGTACCCACTCATTTTAACTTATTTTTTGGGTTATATTCTTGAGCTAATTACTTGCCAATTTGCCCAAATTGGGGTTCCAGATCAGAACCTACCGTAAAAATCAAATAATCCTTACAAGGGCAAACCATTATTTATTCTTTATTAGTGATCAAAATTATCCCTATCAGGGCATAATTGTCTCATCATATTATATATGCTCTAATGGGTAACTTCTTATTATCATCTTTATAGAGACCACATTTTCCCTTTTCCTCTAATTCTAAGCTTTACATAATAATGCCCATGAAGGTAATATTTTAGTGTGCAACTTGTCTAGGGATCGATCAATGTCATAAGTGCACAACTTGTATTCTTAAATTGGGTGTGTTTAATGTGTGTCCCTTACATTTATGGATTAAATCCTTCACATTCCCTTATCTTTGGGGCCCATTATACCTCTAATTATATATTTTGATCATTGATGGTAACCACGAGTCCAAGCATTATCTCATTTAGATGTGATTTATTTCATGGGTTAATCTCTCATTGTCCCTCTCTTTTCGAGAGTCCATCCTTCTCTTTCATCATAATATGTACCTTATAGGGGGCATCATGGGCCATTTCCAATTTCTTCTTGATAACTCTTTTCTTTGAAAAGATGTTGCTTCACCTGAATGCCTTGTTATGCCTTCTCAAATAGGGGTAAAATATAGACATCCAATTCCTAACACCATTTATGTTGAAATTGTTAATCTTACTCAAATTGCACTCAAATGTACATTTTAGGTTAAAATCACTAAAACACCCTAAATAGTTCAAACTTGTTATTTACAAGTGTTGATTTAAGTAAAATTATCCCTAAATAGAGCAATGTATTTTATATGATACCCAACTTTGATATTTTCATTTCGAGTCAAAATGATGATTTCACCTTTTTGTGCTCTAGATCACTCTTTTATTCTAATTCATTAGTACACATCATGTACCTTTGTTATGTTGTGTTGGCAATGTCCTAAATGAGCCTATATTTCTAATGCATCTAACATCACCTTCTAATTCTTCTCAAGTCAAATTATGACCCAATAATATGACTTTCTGATCATTTTGATTAATTGAGGACCAATTTCCAAAGAATTGAAAAAATGTTGATTAATCTTGTTTAAATATAATTAATCCAAATCAAGAGTTTAAGTGGATTTTCCATGAAAGTTGTTGAATATTTATTTTTGGAAATTGATTTCTATTAATTGAATCACCTAATGACATCATTTCTTGGAAAAGCATTTTTAGGCCATAAATGCATAAAATATATGAATCATGGCCTCCCATGCCTCATTAATGCATCCCATGCTTCATTAATTCCCCTTTTCCCAAAATTATTATGAAGGCATTTATTGATTTTAGCCTCCAAAATTGAAAGGATTCTTAGCCAAACATCTTGATCTCAAGATGGACAGTCATAATTCATTCTGATCAATCTTAAAAATATATAAATAAAGAGGCCATGAACCTCATTTCTAAGCTTTATTTGTGTAATGTTATAATGCAAAATTGTCTCCACAACCCTTTATGTTTATCATTGTGTTTAATTAACAAGTTTCATTTGATAGGCTAGATTAGAGATTTCATCTACTTTGAGCCTAGGTTATGCAAATAGTTTTTGAGGCATTAGAGGAGTTTGGCCACCTTTTTTTGATAAAGACAAGATCTTTTAATCAAGGGGAGAACATGTTTATGAGTCGCTCTTGGATGATGGAATCAACTTGGCAAGGTAACTAGTATTGATTTTTCTTTAATTTGTCCTTCATTGTCATTTGCAAACCCTATATGAATAGATGGCTTAAATCATTTATCTCTTTATATATTTTTCTTTGGTTTTATTTTACTAGTGCTTGACTAATCATTTTATGTAATCTACTCTATAATTTTTCCCTAGCTAATCTCACCTATGAATATGGGATTTAATATCCATAACCAATGATTACTCACCAAGAGAGAATTTTGGGTAACCAGTGGTTATTTGATAGATTTGGTCAAATAACCAAGAATAAATGACAAAGGTAAAACGTATTTAAATTTATCAAAAAAGTATTTTTTTAGAAATTACAGAAGTAAATTATATCAAATAAGTTTGTAAAACATTGGAAAAGAATTTTTTATGAGATTTGAATACAAATAAACTACAAAAGTATATAATCATGCAAATGCAATAGACTACACTGATACTTATAGTCTTATACAAGAATCTACAAGTATAAATAACAAGAATATATAATTTTATCTTCTCTATTCTCTCAAAAACTAAAGAAAACTAAGAAACTCTAGTCCTCCCACTCAATTTCCCCAATTCATTCTATCTAGAAGGCTGCACCTATGTCTGTGGCTCCACCTCTACCTCTGCCTCTACCTCATCTTCAAAGATGTTTTCCAATCCAATCTCTTATCCTTTTATTATAATTTCTCCCTCCATACCTTGCCTCTCAAAATCAATAATCTCATCCTCTATAAACATGGGAGCCTCCTCTTTTTGTGTAATCTAGTCACTATACGGATCGATCTCATCTAGATCAATAGGCTCTTCTGATGTATTTTTCAACTTTTTAATGTGAAATCAAAGGTTGTATTACATAAAACTAGGTCATTGAGGTGCTATTGGCTCAACTTGTTGTGCTTCTTCATGTGAATGATATTAAAAAAATTAATTATGGTCACATCCAAAAGTGATAGAAGGTTGAGATAAAATGCACAAGGCTAGCCTTTGAATATTTGGGGTATTCCCACCCCAATCTTCCCACCAGGACTCTCTAAACAAGATATTCAAAACTCTATAAATAATTAATAATTATAAATATGTAACTGGTAAGATACAAGTAAAGACTTCAATTTTTATTACCTACTGACTATGTGGATCTCCCTGGGATAACTAGTGCTAAAGAAAAAAGCCTCCCCCTTTCTTACTTATAGTTCTAAAACTCTTTAATAATGAGGTCCCTCACCTCAAGGTTAGGTTTGATACTCTCAATGCATGTTGAGAGCCCCTTCATAACCTCTCCACTAACATCTATGAAGCCATCCGAGTAGAAAAACCTATGGTTAAATTAGTACCCTACTACATGGATGGGCTAGTGGAATTGATTATTCCACCTTCAATCAATCAACTTTCAAATAAGATAAAATTTGGTATGATCCCCCTATAATATTTTTGGTTGATCTCTTTGTCCCTATCTATGGCCTTATAAATATAACCCAATGGGTTTTGGTCCTCATCTACCAATTATAAAACCCTCACTAAAGGCTTTGATACCTATAAAGTTACAAACAAATTAAAGAGTGTTACAAAATTATAAATAAATTATAAAATAAATAATTTAAGTAACAAAATTTGAAAATAAGGGAAATGACTTGAAATCTAAATTACAATTTCAAGTTATCTTGACAATATTTATAGCTCTCATTCTTAATACCTAACTAAAAATTGTCTTCCCAACTTTGACTCCATTAGATTTATTTGAATTTGATGACTTCAACCATACTTGAGGCACAAGCATCTAGTTCAAAGGAGACAATAAAATACAAATACTTTACAATGTAATAAATTTCATTGCACACTTGGTGACCCATACTCAAACAAGCTCTTTTCCCTTAATGTGCTCTCTCATCAAGTTGAGAATACACACACACACACACACACACACACACACACACACACACACACACACACTTTTCTCTAATTGGTCATACCTAATCAAGCTTACCTATGTCATCCAAAATAAGGTCAGAGTAATGAGTCATGCAAGGGGTCCAAAGGAGTGATAGATGTCTCTCCCTAATAAGTCTCCCATATGCCACATATGTTGTTATATTATCTGTGATAACTTGGAAAACATACTCGATGCCCACCCATAAAACAACCTACTCTAATATCAAACTCAAAGTTTATGCATTCTTTATTTTGTTAGATGTATTAATGACTATCAAAAACACTAGCTCAGCATTTGAAGATGCCAAGAAGTTGATGAGGGTGTGATTATTTCCATCTGTCCATCTATCGTAAATAATGGTGCATCCAAACTTATGCCATAACCTCTTCTTATCTTCTACAATTACCTTTGCATCTTCAATTGTATTCTAGAACAACTTTTCACTTAAATCTCTTGGAGAGTGTCATTTACCTTTTCCCTATAACTGTTAATAATATCACCTAATATTCTTTGTATGGAATCCTCACCACATTGAAGGGAAGGTTGTTAAATTACCATAGATTTATGCATGCTTTATCTTCTTATGCATGCACATCCTTATTCCATCTTGTACCATATAAAAAAATTTGTACCCCATGTGTGTTTCTAGGCATAAAAAAGAGTGTATCTGACTCAAAATCAATAAATACGTGCCATGGTGCTTTCATTGACCATGATTATATCCAAAAGTTTATGTCATATCTACCACTTCTTCTTCTATTGTTGTGGGAGTAATGGTCATTGTTAGATCTGCTTGCATCCTTGCCTTCTCTAGTTTGTTTTCATCTAGCAATGCAAGATTTGAAATCATCTCTCATTTTAATTCTTTTGTAACACTAAGATAAGGTGTGACATCATAAGAAGGAATGCATGAAAGGTGGTATATGAGGTGATTGATACCTCCTAACATCCTCTTTGAGCAAAATAAATAAACCAAAATTGTCTAGGATGTTCCAAGTCACACAACATACTTCCAAGCAATGATATGAGCATTAGGGGGAGTTAGTTGGTTGCCACTAACTGAATCTGACCTCAATGCACTAGAGGATGTCATTGTTTGCTAACGGATAACATGTACAAATTTTAAATAAAATAAAAAATAAAAAATAAAAATATTTAACACAAATTAAAATACAATAAATAAATTATAATGATAAAATATTAAATGGAAACTAAAATTCATTTTGATTTAATAAATAAATTGAAAACTATAACAATTAAATAATAATAATAAATAAAATATAATAATAAACAAAAACTATAATGGTTTAAAATAACATTTTTAATCAAAAAATATAAAAAATTATGCATAAATTTTAAATATTAAATATTAAAATTTAAAATATTTATCAAATATGTTTATAATTAAATTACAAATCCTTTACATGCTCGTAAATTTTTCAAATAAAAAACAAATATATAAACTTGGGAATTGCTTTGCTAGATTTTCCTTCCAATTCAGTCATGAATGCTCCAAATATTAAATGTGAATGAAATGATAGGGGATGTGTTACAATTTACAAGACAAAATTCTATGTTTTTTTAATGTTTTTACAGTGTTTGACACCATATATGTAGATTTTATACATTCTATGTGCAACTAACGTACACAGGTACCAACAAGTATTCATTGATTACTCACCAATTAAAAAAATGTAATTTTTAAATTTTGGTAATTTTGAGTCGCATTTATTCGCTTGAAGGTTTTTCCATAAATTACTCATCAATTATGTAATATGTGGTTTGGAGTATGCCCAATTACTTAAGAATTTTTTTTTTATAACATTAAAAAAGATCAATACTATCAAAGAGAAAAGGATACTCAACATTTGTCCACAGTCCATAAAAACTAACGACTAAAAAACTTATTGACATTTAAGATGATAATTAATAAACATATCACTCATTAGGTTTCTCCCCTAAAAAAACCAACGTGAACAGTGGATTTGAAATAATTAGACATGAGGTTTTTACATCAAATAAATTTTTTGAAAAGGTTTTTAAAAATTATTGTGTAAGATTTTTTATTGATATTTTTATCATATTTAATGATTTAGAATCAAAAAAGATAAAATGTTTATATATCAATAAATGTAATCTTAAATACTGATTAAAAACTATCACACAATTATTTTCAATTTTTAAAATATATATATATAAATAAGTGAAGAAAGGTTAATCAAATGGTATTTTGTCTATGAAGTCAATATAATATGTTTAGATTAGAATTGATCTTTTAAGTGTCTAACTTAGGTTTGTTTAGGTTTCCATTTGAAAAAATTTAATCTTAAATTAGATCAAGAGGTTTATTAGTTGAAGTATTAACTATGGCATTTATTATTGTATACATAAGAGTTTGTTCTCTTATACATATTTAAAATACTCTTCCAACCATTTAAAGTTGAGTGACAAATTTTATTGGTTATTTATTCTAAGTAATTTGTAAAATATAATACATGAGAGATATTTACACTTTTTTGTTAAGGTAATATGAGCCTATTAAATGGTTGTTCTAAGACTTTATGATATTTTTTAAAAAAAATTTAAGTTAAAAATTATTTTTATTAATTATAATCTTGAAATGTATTGTATTTTAAAACTTGGAACCAACAGTTGAAGAATTTGACTTACATACAAGTATATTTATTTTTAAAAGTTTGACTTAAAAAAAACTTCTAGTTGCATAACACAACTCATCAAAATAATACTAAATGTCGAAAGATTATTTTTTTCTTAAAAATTAAAATTCAAATATGAGTAAAGATATTTTGAAATTCACTATCTAATAGTTGATGATTCATCATAGTAAACATAATCTCAAATCCAAATTCATACTTACTAAATAGTCTCATTTATCAGTGTTTAATTTGAACTATTTGTACAAACATAAATTTTATGTCAATTTATCAATTGAAAAATGATTTAAACAATCATCAATTAATATTATAAAGCATAAAACTGAAAAAATATATAATCCTTCAAATTCTTTCGAAAAAAATTAATTAACAATATATTATTATAGAAAAATCTAAACAAAAACATATAAATCTGTAATATGATAAAAAAGATCTCCTTATTATTTAATAATTCAAAATTTAAAACATAAATTCAATTAAAAATATATAAAAAAATATTTCATAAATTAGAAGAAAAAAAACAAAACAAAACAACTAAAAAACTAAAAATACCTTAATTTTTAATTGCTGAAATCCTTAAAAAAATAATTTAATTTTATAAATCACACAATATATACATCATCATAAGATTCGGAATAAAAATGGAGATATAATAAATTTTGCTTATATTAATTCTCATATTTGCAATATTAAATACATAACAATCCAAACCAAATTACAAAAAATAAAAAATACATTATTATCACACTCCTTAGGCTTAATGCCACGGTCTACTAAATATCTATTCTATCAAAACCGCCAGGGGCTTACATCAGCCTCATCCCTTGTGGTTTGATCACCTACAAATTCCAGTCCGTACATATTTGCAAAAACTTAACAATAGACATTAGGTGAAGTTTACATCTGGTTTGTGTAATGGCCATGGGAGATGACCAGGAACACAGTAAAATCGAAATTGCTGGAAGGCTTGAATACCATCCATTGTAACATTGTAGCGGCTCAATGTTTCTCTCAGCTTTTCCCATTCCTTTCGTTCCTTCTCCTCTTCTTCCATTTCGACCTTCATTTTGCCTTTCTTGGATGCCTTCTCTTTCTTCCCTTGCCACTGTTCCACACACCTTTCTCCTCCATCTCCTTTGCCTTTCTGCCTGTTCTCTTTCTCTCTTTCCTCTTTCAAAACGTTTCTCAGAATCTGTTTTACCCAATTCTCCACCTCCTTATTTTGCAAAATCTCTTTGATCATTATCTTAGGCCCTTCATCATCAGGTTCTTGTACTTGCTTACACTTTTGTTTTCCTTTCTTATTCCTTCTACTTTTAGAATTTGTCTGTTTTACCCAATGCCCACGTTCCTTCTCCCTCTCTTCTTCTTTCAAGTGATCTTCATCTTCTCTTATATCTTCCTCTTTGGAAGTGGAAGTGGAAGCGGAAGCGGAAGTGGAAGCAGAAGCAGAACTGGAAGTGCTTCTTATTATGCCTTGCACAGCCTTTTCTCCAATGCTAATATTTTTCTCTTCGGATTTTTCAAGATTTAATTGATCAGAGACAGAGCTACTCTTCTTGCCTTTAGGCCACCTCTCATCAATGTAATGCTGAACAATCTCTTTAAGCGAAGGTCCCCTAGTTTGCTCATGCACCATGTCCCCTGGTTGATTATCATGCACAGCTATCCAATATTTAAGAGCACCAAGATCGTGCCATTCCTGCAGAATTACAAATAGAAAGACTGGTTATGAACGTGTTGCAATCTGTGGGTATCGAAACATGTTTTTAAAAATATTGGTAACACACCTGTATTATAGTGTTTATTAGGTTCTTCCATTGCCAACAGACAAATATCCATGCTATAAGTTGAACCTGCCATCCTGCCAACGTCTTCACTGGTGAGCTTTTCGACAAAATATTCCACGCTAGGCGATGGTAGGTTAGCAATCGCTTCCAGTCTCGGGGAAGCTTTCTATTGCCTGTGGTGTGAGTCTGAAAGAAGTAAAATGTATCCCTTTCTCCTTCGCTATATTTAGGTATAATCATTTCATAAGTTATTGGCGACTTTTCCAGAAGCTGTTGCTCAATCTCCGAGTTTTCTGCGTGCTTGGACCTCAAGCATGCCATCAATGATGACCAGAAGGATGACATCAATGCCATCAATTTCTTGATGTTGGATGCCACCAGATTCCAATAAGTGTTTGGAACAGGATCATCTGTATCCCACGCATAAGATAAGGCGTTTACTCTAAAAAAGAACTATAATAAAACAGGCAGCTTGAGAATCTTCGAACCTGGGATTTGTTGTTCTCCCTGAGGGGTTCCTTTAATGCCAGTTGATTCATGGGGTAACTGTATGTTAATCGTTGTTTCTTTTCCTAACAAAAAATCGGAATTCCAATTAAAGGCATTCTGAAACAATGCAACAATATATGGCGCCACAAGTTATATCATCTTATAAAATATCTGGATCTGTTTCAATTACTCACCTGAGTCTTCAATGGTTTGTTTGTGCTCAGTTATTCCTTCTCTAGCGCTGGTATCTGCAGATAGAAACGGTTAATATCCATTCTAAATTCATCAAAATGGCAAGGAGTATTGATAATCAATTTCGTACATATAGCAATTGCAATCTTTTCACCTGAAATGTGGTTTTTTCCCTCTTTAACTTCGGTATCTTGATCTTCTATTGTTTCCATGATGCGTTCCAGCTTTTTGGAGCATAAATGTTGATTCACCCCTTCTCTAGCCGTACCTGTACCCAGAAACCAATAAAAACCGTGGTAAGCTTGTAAGACAACGAAACAAGATGACAATCAATTTCTCATTGCAAATGAAATCTTTTCACCTGAAACGAAGTCATTTCCTTTTATAACTCCAGTTTCTCCCAAAGATGCCATAGTTTCTTTTATACCTACCGCAACATTAAAGTATGAGATATGAAAAATATATTTTTGACAAATGTTATAAGCATACATCATGTCAGCCAATTCAAATGTATTTAAATGACACAGGGCGGAGTGGAATATGCTCACCTCGTTTAGAATCCCAATCATTAAAAGAACCTCGTTTAGAATCCCAATCATTAAAATTTCCCATTCTGAACTTTGGATTCCGTTTCCTAAGAGCACCAGCAGTTTGTATTTGTGATTCAATCTCTAGGCCAGAAGCCGCTTTTCTAGTGTCCAACATACCTAGCTGTCCATCCAAAAAGAACTTGGACTCGGAAGGGCTAGGATCGGGTAGGTCTAATGGCAGTTGTATTATTTTTCTTAAATATTTGTCTGCTAAGTCCTGACTAGACTGGGCAGGTTTATTGTTCTTGTCCCCAAACATTCTTATTATAGCCCTTTGGATGATGGTCTTGTCCATGCCTAAAATTACGTTAATCTTACAAGCAGCTAAAACCAGATTGATCGCAGATAACACCTGCAATGCATATAAAGAATTTAAAGAACCCGACATTATTAATAGTCATACTGATACATAAATCTATTGTACTTTGGAGCTTTAGATAAAATATTATACCTGAAGAATGACATTTTCTTGGCACCGATCAAGATCGTCGACGAAGACAACAATCCTAAGATTATCCCCGGATGCAGTGGTCATCTTAGGAATCCTTGTTTCTGGAACGTACTTCTCATCCCAACTAAATGTAATGAAGCACCATATAAAACCAAAAAATTTCCATAACCAAGAAGCTTTATATCCGAGTTCATTTTTCAAAAAATTGATGTCATTAATAACCTTTAGATGATAACCAAGCTTTTCGCTATGATCAGGGAGGCTTATGTAATCCACCATTTGAGAACTGATGGGCTTAATAACAGACATCAGTGACTTCATAAGAGCCCACACAACTACAATTACAGTTGCGGGTAGGCTTCCATATTTTAATTCTGTTGCATTTCGAACTTTGACTTGGTCCAAAACTAACCACACAATGGTAGTGAACCAAAGGGCCAAAAGTATTGCAAGAAAGCAGGGGAAGAACACTCCTACACAGATACTCTGTTTACGGGTTGTCCAATTGTATCTCCAACTCGTCCTCAGCTTCTCCGCCACTGTCATCGTTTGTTCTAATTCTCTTGTGATTTCTACTGCCAGACCTGCCCACGCCTCAGATTCATTCCGGTATTGCCACGCATTGTAACGTACAGTCAAAATAGAAGGTATACTATTCTCCTGCATTTGCCCATCTGCAATGAAGTCTTTCTCAAATGGCACCCCCCCTCCTGATCTGGATTCCTCTTTATTTTGAGTATTTTCAAACTGAATCACACAACATTAGCAGCGTTAATGACCCACAACAATAAAAATCAAATTGTTATGTTATTTCCGCATATGGGATTTCGACTCCACAGTTCGGAGTATGCCCAGTTACTAATGGAAAAAATTATTACTGCGTCAGAAAATAAAATAAACAGAACTAAAGAGACAAGGGAATACTCACCATCTCTCTGCGGTCCACAGCAGCCAATGACTTGAAAACTTTATGATATTTAGGCTGATCATAATTACTTAACAAATCACTCAGCGGGTTTCTCTCCTGAAACAATTGTGGAATCTAAATAATTAGAAACATGAGGTATTTAAAGTCCATAAGATTTTTTAGAAGGTTTTTGAAAACATGGTGTGAATTTTTTTTAATTAATTTTTTATAATCTTAAACATTGATGAAAAAATATAGTTGTTTCTAGGAAGGTGGGGAAGGAGTATACCTCTGCAGAAATTTTTGAATGAGAATCATTCTTTGTATTTTTGGTGGCTGATAACTGCCTTATCGAATATTTTATCTTTTCAAGCTTGCGTTCGCCTTTAGCAGTTAATTGCAATTTGCTTGCTCCAGGGAAATTTTCTTTTTGCAATGAATCAGAGAATAGCAATTGCGCTGATGTTTTTAGTAGAATGGACTCAGTCTGCCAATGTAAAAGATTTTAGATTAATATTGGATTTAATACTCATTATTTAGTTATAAATATAAATTTTTGACTGACATAACTCAAATTGTAAGTATTATTTAAACACTTTAATTGTGAGAGGAAAAAAAATTAATAAAGAAGAAGAATGGTGTGGACTCAGTTCCAAATTGCTTAGAACAAATTTTCGCCGTTCCAAATACTACTAAATTCTTGATATTTTATCTTAACCTGTATCATCACGCTGGACTTTCCCATACCCCATTCTCCTGAGATCCCCACAGTAATTGGAGGTTTTACAAAGGGATTTAAAAATAATGCAGCCAAACCATTGGCAAATGCACTTCTTCCTGTAACACATTCAAAAAATATATATTTTTAATGGGTGGTGGTTTTTCCCAATATCTGAAATTCCGCTACTTAGTTTCTATTCAACTTACATTACGTTAAGAAATATTGAAATTCTTACCGAGATTGTCTGAAAGAGTTGGTTGGTCGGTTCCTTGTTCAACAATATTATCAATTTGCTTTAGGACTGCAACAATACAGAGTTTATTGACTTTTGAAGGCCTAAATTTTTTTGTGATCCATACAGAAGTAAGAGAGGCGAGAAACATACCGTGTTCGACATTGTCTTTTTCATCTTTGCGCAAATGTTCTCTCCATTGGGGACGGCGAATGTGAGCAATGTTACCGCCCCTGCTCAGGAGTTCCCTTGTCATGTCTATGTTGCCTAAACTTGCCGCCACTCGAAGTAAATTCGGTACTTCCCCCGTTACTGATGCTCTCTCCTTTGCAAGATATTCCTTAAGCGAAGGTTTGGAAGTTGAACTTTCTTCGGCGGAACCAATACCAACTGCAGAGGCAAACAATAAAAGGGCTTTCTCCTCTGGGGAATCACATTTTTTCAAAAGTAATTTAGCTATTGCCATGGCACCTTCACTTTCTTCAGCTTGCACGGCATAATGAAGAGCTGTTTTGCCATCGCAATCCCGTTCTGTTAACGGATGGGCTTTTTCCTCGAGAAGTTTTTTCACAACTTTTTTGTGGCCTCCGCTTGCTGCTTTGTGGAGTGCTGTTTGACCCAGCACATCTGCAGACCGAACAAACTCCTCTCTTTTTTGTGGTTGAGGAATAAGTCTTTTTGACAGCAATTTCTCCACCATTTTTATGTTTCCTTTTTCAGCAGCAATGTGTAAGGGCGTTGTTCCACTTGAATCTTTGAGAATAACTTTGTTTATACCTTGTGCAGAAGAGCTTGTGAAAACCAAAGCGTCTAAAACCTCGTCATCGTCATGAGTGCCAGCAACTGCATAGTAGAGTGCATTGTGACCATCACGATCCTTGCAGGCATCCACGTCAATACCGTCTAAGCTTAAAACATGCTGACAAAGTCCTTTATGTCCCATGAAAGCTGCAATATGGAGAACACTTCTTCCGTATTTATCACCTGTGACAAGCTCCTCTTTAGCAGCACCTAGTACATTGATAATATTCATTGCCGCAGTCTCATCTTTACCCCCTACAGCGTAGTGAAATGCTGTCTTTCCTTCATCATCTATGTCGAGTGGATTGGCTCCTCTGTTCAGCAGCGTTTTGACTAGAGTGTGATAACCCATTCGTGAAGAGTGGCGTAGATACGATGCGAGCTTCCGTTGCTCAAAATATGCTTCGGGTTGGCTGGACAGTGAAAGCAGCCATGTCACCATTCTCACATTGTTGCTTTGAAATTCGACCGCCAGGTGTAATGGTGTCATTCCTTTATTGTCCTTTGTATCCACTGTGTTTCCACAAATTATATCATTTTCAATCAAAACACGAATAACCTTTTCATCTTGCTGCTCACTGTCAAGGGCATAATGCAGTGGAATCTGGCCTTTTTTATCTCTGTAATACACGCTTGCCTTGTGCTTGATAAGAAGGTCACACATAGCTGCATGACCACGACAAGAAGCAGCTCTGTGTAGAGGAGTCCTCCATTTATAATCAGGAGCATTTGCTAGCTTTTCACTTCTTTTCAGCAGCGTTGCTGCAATTACAATCCCGTATGACTCGTTGTCCAGATTTGCGGCATGGTGCAGCGCTGTTTTTCTTCGTTCTTCGTCTGGTGTTTCCAGGGGCTGGACGCCACAGTTGATGAGCATGTTCACTAAAATTGGGTCGCCATCCTTTGCCGCCTTAAGAATAATGGTGTTAAGAACACCATACCTGCTCTCGTAGTTGAATGTTCCATACGCTTGGGGATGCAGAATCTCATCAAACTTGTTCACTCCCGCATCACGCACTTTACCCCATAGAGGCGCGTAGTCATTATATTTTTCATTTAAGAACTGGTTTGCCCAAGAAAATATGGAGGCAATTAATGCCTGATCCTCCGTTGTCCCTTCTTGTGTTAAAATTGTCCCATGAATATTTTTCTCTTTTAGTAAGGCGAAATTCCTTACCGTCGTTACTGCTATGGCGTCCGCTGCAAAATCCCACAGTGTACCCGCGATTTCCTCCCATGTAGAGTCCCCGGGGCCAAATATTTGGAACCGCTCCAAATCCTCTGTCAAATGTAAGTCGTGCAAGAATTCATCGTAAACGACGCCAGGTTCAGCAAATATGGGCATTCCTTGCACCCTCTCTTCCAGCGACTTGACAATGTCGGAGAACATAGCCGCCACAGTCGAAGCTTGCGAAAATTGTCCTTTCGCTGGTCTTGTCATGAGAGTTCTCTGCAACTTCGTTGCTAATTCGCTCACTAATTCGCTCGCCTCTGCCATCTCCTCAGTTAAATTTGCAATAATCTCCTTCTCCCTCTCCGTTTGTGACCAACAGCTGAGCAACCAGCAAACGACGTCATAATTCCAGTCTTCGCAACACAAAAACAATGCAGCGCTCCTTCCCTCCTCACTCAGATGAAGCTTGGAATAGACGCCCTTTGACTTCTCATGCTCTGTTTGTTGAGAATAGCAGCTTAAATGCGAATATTGTTTTTATTGTAATATAAAGACAATTCAACAAATATGTAAATATAATATTAATACATAGAATGCTAATTATTGTGACATAAAGGGTTACTTGCTCCGAATTAGACGCTCAAAAAGTTTTCATAAGGAAATTATTAATGTGATGATAATTTAATGTAAATATAATATTAATCATTAAAAATATTAAAGTACAAATGTTTACAAAAACCTGAAAGCTTTTATGAGCAAATTTAATTAGATATTAATGTCATTGTGTGGTGCTTTTAGTTTTATTTAACCATTGTTCTGCAGACCTTATTATCCCCAGATGCCAATTGTTGTTGGAATTTAATAAAGAATATTTTAGAGCCACGACATTCAGATCATTCATATTGTGTTTTGATGAATAGTTTAGAGCCACGTCTGCTATTTGGGAATTGAGAATCAGTAAAAATAGTCATACGTGCATCCGCTTTTTTTAAAATATTAAAAAATTATTATAAAAGTATTGTATCATTAATATCATAATTAATTAAAAGTGGTATAAGCGGCCAGGGTATTACGTGTTTATGATATTAATATAAGAATATTTTTAAAAATATTTTATTATTTAAAAAAAATTAAAAAATTAAAATTATTAAATGTAAATATTTTTTTAAAATAATTAATTGATAACTAATTAAAAAATAAAACCAATAAATCTACTTTATAATAATAATAATAAATATAAAAAACTTAATTATTTAAAATAAATATAGAAACAAGTCCAATGATTACTTAAAAAATCCAAGTGACAGTATACTGGACTAAAATCCTATAACTCAAGTGAAGCAGATTGTCCAACCTGAGCTGCCGATTTCACGGTTGGGTGTTGTGGGTGACTGAACAACTACCATGAATCCAAGGCAGCTTCTGAAACCCACAGTAGCTTGAAAGTTATAAGCAGAACCTCCAATCCATCCATCAAGAAGACGACCTCTTTCCCACTCCCACCCTTGTAACACAGATTTTATTGACTCCACATTCTCTTGGGCTTCTTCCACAGTTGCCAAACGCCATCCACTTTCAATTCGGCAACTCCTTTCAAGCTTTTTGAAGTTCATCTTCAACCACTATAGTTGAAAATACTGAATCCAACAAGATACCCAAAATACAACCACAAAAAGTTTTTCCAGTAGCAGTGCAGAGAGATTCAACGACTGCTTTTAACTTAGCATAGCGGTACTGGCTAGTGGCTATATATAAAGCAAAAAAGCATCTAGAAATGTTGCTTACGTAATTAGATAGACGTTTTGCTACCATCATCATTTATTCTTTTATCATCTCAGCCCTCCGCCGCTCGCGTCCCATTCATCATCCGTGGAAGTAAGGGTCCCATGTCGGGGGAAGTAATTGTTTTTATAAATTGTGGGAGCCGCCGGCCTTTTACTAGTCACCGTTTGAACGCTTCGGATGCCAGTCAGTGCAGGCCCTCAGCCCCCCACTAGTCGCGTCACAGTCATTATCATCCGATCCAATTTGCAATAATCTATTCATCTTTCTTTTCGTATGATATGGAATCCCGCTTTGGAAGAAGCGAACGTTTGTAGCTGTCTCTGAATTGGATGCGACTTAGCAGACAGTGCGTGTAGCTTTCACGTTTATCTTGTTTCCAGCTTTAACGTTTTCGTTTTGAACAAAAATAATAATCTCAATTTTATAGTTCCTCGTGATTCTTATCATGTATTCAAAAAGTTAAATTCTCATTCTCCACTCATGCAATGCTTCTCCGCTCCTTCGTGTTACTGTTTCAAAAATAATAGAATAGAATTTGACCACTAAATTTTATTTGTAGAATTTTTCAGTAGAATTTTTTATGGTCAACTTTGTTTTATTTGTATGGAATTGATATTGTTCATATTTAGATTCTTGTGGAAGAAGTCGAGGATATAAAGTACGTTATATTTGTAGTTTTTTAAATAAATTCTTAAAATATTTAGGTTCATGTATTAAAATTGATCTATAAAATCAGAAAATTATAATATTAAAAAAAATTAATTTAATTAAAAATAATTATAAAATTACATAAATTTGTATAAAAATGATGAAGTTTTTTCTATTTCAATAACTAAGTCGAGACATGCAACTATAATGATAAACAAGGAGGGGTTATATATTAAATCAATATTACATAAAAATTAATCCAAAATTTCATCCACATTTTTATTAGATTATCACTTTTCATATGTATTATGTTAGATAGAAAATTCTAAGATCTTTTAAATAGATATAATACAGATAAATAGGTTTCAATCAAATTATAATACATATTGTATAAATATTTAATTATGTTTTAATTTTTTTTTAAATTAAAAAAATTAATTAAATATTTAAATCTAAAATAATAAATGATGAAAAGAGGGTTTAGAATAGTGTTTTGAATATTGAGTGATTTATAAAGAATCATTAAAATTTGACATTGTAAAATATATTGAAAGACAACATGAAGTTAACTTTAAAAAAATGAGCAAACAAAAGACTTTGTCATAGTTGTCAAGTTCTAACCATGTTTATCACAATTATAGATAGTATAGATCTAGGAAATGTTATACAAGAAAAAAAAATTGACAAATATGTTCATTAGATATGGGGCTCCAAATATCTCATTTAGATTTTTGAAACTTCACATTCATCATAAATAAATTGTACTTCTTTCCCAATTCTCAATGGGATAAATAAGCCTCCAAATGATAAGGATAAGGTTATGTTTTAAGACTAATATTCAAGGTTTTTAAGCACTGTCTACTTATCAAGCCCCTCAATGACGTACAATATCACAAAAAATATATTATCAAATATAATACTATTTCAACCAAGCAAACAAGTGCGATATAATGTGTTGCTACTAGGATGAAAATTAGTGCTACAATGAATACTTTCTTGATTTCTCTAAAATTATTTCAAATGCTCAATAGATCAATATGAAAATAAAATCTAGATGCTTTTTTATATTTTCTTTAGATACCTAAATGCACTAAGAAACATGTATTTATAGACTTTATAAATTTAAATTAAGATCATATCTATATGCAAACTGACATATTATAGTCAAAGAAGCAAACAAGACATGACCACAAATTTCCTAGGCTGGATCCTAATAGAAAAAACACCTAAGTCCTCTAGAAATGTATCCTATAATTTTTTGTGGAGGACCACTAGAAATAATATGAGAGAGAGTGTAAAGAGAGAGAATAAGGGAAGAGAGAAGAATGAGGGGTTCAAAATAGAAAAATACCAAAACACACTAGTAATACTTAATTTGGACCAATAACTAATAAATATATAGATATCTTAAAGTTGTGAAATATAATAACTAATAAATGCCTAGAGACCTTTTTTAGATGTCTACATAATGCCCCATTTTAATGTGTATCCATACATATAAAAGTAAAAAATATGGTAAGGAATAAATATTTTGTACCCATGAAACTATTGAAAGACTTCAATGTACTTATGAATACTACAATAATATTTACACATAAATAAGTTTTGATAATAAAAATATTCTGAAACATAAAACAAAACTAAAAATGATATAGCTAGTTTAACTGAAGATGTAAGCATGCCTCTATGGGATCACATGCCTCTGAATATATGCCAAATCTTACATACATTTATTTTAGTGAGTACAAATTTTAATGTCCAAAAAATAATATAAAATAATAATATTCATAACACTACAAAAAAACAAAGTTAATTAATATCATAAGCATAAATCAAGAGGATAATAGGTCAAATTTTATAGATACGTCTTGGAGTAATTGAAATATGATTTCCTCTTTCAAATGTCTTAAAATTTGTGTTGAATGCATGAAGTCTAGATAAATATAATGAGTGATTGTGTACCTATTTTTTAAGATATGGGATGAACCTATGAAACACATATCTCAAAAGAAAAGAATTTATTGTATCATATGCAAGATAAAATATAAATCTAATGATGTCTAATATAGAAATATGTCATCGTGAAAGCACGTGTTTTATAAATAATTTATTCATATGAATAAATCTACTAATATGGAAAGCCAGGATTTTGAATGGGTCAAACATGTAATTTTTGAATAAATACACCTTTTAAAAAAATACAGTATACAGGTAGTTGTGCACCACACCCCACCCCACCCCACCGCACCCCACCTTATTTTTTTGAACTTATTTATTTATATTTTGAAATGATTTTTTTGGAAAGCTAGAAAACATCACAATGTTTGTAACCAATATTTTATTATAATATTTTAATTATATATATTTTTTGAATAAACCATGAAAACAAATAGTTGACTTACTCCAGTCTACTTCCCTTATGCCTCATCCTTATCATCACATTATTTTTATAAAAAAGGAAAAAATGTTTTTTTTAATGTGTATAGAACTAGGCGTAACTTATCCCTATATATATTATTAAAATTATTTGAAAATATTTAAAGTATATAAAATAGGAAATCAAATATAATTTTTTCATATGTTAAAATATATTTTTAATAAATAAAAAATAAATCTTTAAGTATATTATAAGGTAGTTAATATAATATTTGTAAAATTATATATGGACATATTTATAAAATTTAATGAGATGATCCAATAAAATTCATAATTTTTTATCAACAAATGCATTCTATAAATGATATCAACATATAAAATAATTTTAAAAATTATATATAATATATATCATGACATTATAAACAAAGAAGCATTGTGTATTTTCATTAAAATAAAAATAAATATAAATATAATTATAGAGAAGAGTAAGATTTGTGAAGCGGTTTTAGTATTTGTTTGTAGTTAAGAAAATAAGTTCTATTTGTTGTTTTTTGGAGTTAATATTTTACTCTATTTCATGTAAAAAAATAAACTAATAATTGTTTCATAAGATTAATTGTGCCAATAGGTACTTAATGTTGGAAATTAAATTAAATATGTGTGTGTGCGCGCGCATATGTGTATGTATATGTATATATGTATATATATATGTGTGTATGTATATATGTGTGTGTTTATATATATGTCAAAGTTGATGACACCCTTATGCAATAAGCTTGAAAGTTATAAGCAGAACCTCCAATCCACCCATCAAGAAGACGACCTCTTTCCCACTCCCACCCTTGTAACACAGATTTTATTGACTCCACATTCTCTTGGACTTCTTCCACAGTTGCCAAACGCCATCCACTTTCAATTCGGCAACTCCTCTCAAGCTTTTTGAAGTCCATCTTCAACTACTATAGTTGAGAATATTGAATCCAACCAGACAACCCAAAATACAATCACAAAAGTTTTTCCCGTAGCTCACGGTATGAGCAACTATATGTAAGGCAAAGAGCCGTCTACCATTTGTTTGATGCTGCCATCGTCATGTATACTTTTCAGCGCACGGTCATCTCAGCCCTCCGCCAGTCATGTCCCTATTATGATCCGGGCGAATTTGAAATAATTGATGTTTTACACCACGAAAATTATATAAATTTAAAAAAAAAACCTCATTTGTATGGACGATTACGCGTTCCCCTGTGAACCATCAGACAATGATTTTTATCATGTATTCAAAAAGTTAATTTAGAATTCTCCACTCATGCAATGCTTCTCCGCTCCTTCGTGTTGCTGTTTCAAAGAGAAAAGAATAGAATTTGACCTCTAAATTTTAACAAGATTTGATGGCTAAGTGCGCGCAAACAATCGCCAGACGAAAAGCGCCGCGCACCCTCCCCCCTCTTACCTATCCTCTGTAATAGTGGAACTTTCGAGAGCTAACTTTGTTTTATTTGTGTGGAAATTGATATTATTCAAACTTGTTTTATTTGTTGTGGAAGAAGTCATCTTTTTATTAGTTCATTTTAAAAATAAAAATAAAAACCACCTTAATATTGGTGATATTTATTAATAATGATGATATTTACTATTGGAGTGTTTTATTATAATTATTATTAATGAAAATAATATAACTTTCCAAAAAGAATAGAATAGAATTTGACCACTAAATTTTATTTGTAAAATTTTTTAGAGTCAATTTTGTTTTATTTGTATGGAATTGATATTGTTCAAACTTAGATTTTTGTGGAAGAAATGGAGGATACATAAAGTAGAATTTTTTTAGAGTCAATCTTATTTTATTTGTATGGAATTGATATTGTTCAAACTTAGATTCTTGTGGAGGATATATAAAGCACGTTATATTTTTAGTTTTTTTTTAATAAATTCTTAAAATATTTAGGTTCACCATGTATTAAAATTGATCTCTAAACGCAAAAAATTATAATTAAAAAAATAAATAAAAAATAATAATAATAATAATAATAATAATAATAATAATAATAATTATTATTATTATTATTATTATTATTATTATTATTATTATTATTATTATTATTATTATTACATAAATTCGTATAAAAATGATGAAGTTTTTTCTATTTCAATAATAAAGTCAAGACATGCACCTATAATGATAAACAAGGAGTGGTTATTTATTAAATCAATATTACATAGAAATTAACCAAAATTTTCATCCACATTTTTATTAGATTATCACTTTTCATATGTGTTCTGTTAGATAGGAAATTCTAACATCTTTTAAATAGATATAATATAGATAAATGGGTTTCAATCAAATTATAATACATTTTGTATAAATATTTAATTATGTTTTAACTTTTTTTTTAAATAATATTTTTTTAATTAAATATCTAAATCTAAAATAATAAATGATGAAAAGAGGGTTTAGAATAATGTTTTGAATATTGAGTGATTTATAAAGAATCGTTAAAATTTGACAATATAAAATATATTGAAAAACGACATGAAGTTAACTTTAAAAATTTGAACAAACAAAAAACTTTGTCATAGTTGTCAAGTTCTAACCATGTTTATCATGGCTATAGATAATATAGATCTAGGAAATGTTATGCAAGAAAAAAAAATTGGCAACTATGTTCATTAGATATGGGGCTCCAAATACCTCATTTAGTTTTTTGAAACTTCACATTGATCATAAATAAATTGTACTTCTTACCCAATCCTCAATGGGACAAATAACCCTGCAAATGATAAGGAGAAGGTTGTGTTTTAAGACCAATATTCAAGGTTAACAAGGTTTTTAAGCACTGTTTACTTATTAAGCCCCTCAATGATGTACAATATCACAAAAAATATATTATCAAGTATAATAATGTTTCAACCAAGCAAACAAGTGCGATATAATGTGTTGCTACTAGGATGAACTTTAGTGCTACAATGAATAATTTCTTGATTTCTCTAAAATTCTTTCAAATTCTCAATAGATCAATATGAAAATAAAATCTAGATGTTTTTTTATATTTTCTTTAGATACCTAAATGCACTAAGACACATGTATTTATAGGCTTTCTAAATTTAAATTAAGATCTTATCTATATGCAAACTGATATATTACAGTCAAAGAAGCAAACAAGACATGACCACAAATCCCCTAGGCTAGATCCTAATAGAAAAAATACCCAAGGCCTCTAGAAATGTATCATGTATTTTTTTGCGGAAGACCATTAGAAATAATATGAGAGAGTGTGTAAAGAGAGAGAATAAGGGAAGAGAGAAGAATGAGGGGTTCAAAATAGAAAAATACCAAAACACACTAGTAATACCTAATTTGAACCAATAACTAATAAATACAGAGATACCTTAAAGTTGTGAAATATAATGACTAATAAATGCCTAGAGGCCTTTTTTGGGTGTCTACATAATGCCCCATTTTAATGTGTGTTCATACATATAAAAGTAAAAATTACGGTAAGGCATAAATATTTTGTACCCATGAAACTATTGAAAGACTTCAATGTACTTATGAATACTAAAAGAATATTTACACATAGATAAGTGTTGATAATAAAAATATTCTGAAACATAACATAAAACTAAAAATGATATAGCTAGTTTGACTGAAGACGTAAGAATGCCCCTATAGGATCACATGCCTCTGAATATATGCCAAATCCTACATACATTTCTTTTAGCGAGTACAAATTTTAATGTCTAAAAAACAATATAAAACAATAATATTCTTAGCACTACAAAAAAAGAAAGTTATAAGCATACATCATGAGGAGAATAGGTCAAATTTTATAGATACATCTTGGAGTAAATGAAATATGATTTCTCTTTTTTATAGTCTTAAAATTTGTGTTGAATGCATGAAGTCTAGATAAATATAATGAGTGATTATGTACCCATCTTTTAAGATATGGGATGAACCTATGAAACACATATCTCAAAAGAAAAGAATTTAGTGTATCATATATAAGATAAAATATAAATCTAATGATATCTAATATATAAATATGTCATTTTAAAAGCACGTGTTTTATAAATAATTTGTTCATATGAGTAAATCTACTAATATGGGGGGTCAAAATGGGTGTCTAATATGATAAGGTTTTACTAAAAATATATCTATATATTTGAACTTGAACATAAACTTTGAGATACTTACACTCAAAAAATTTAAGTCATTTTAAAAATAAGAAATATAATATTCCAAGTTAATTTATATGTCTATCATATTCTTTTAATATAACAAATTTTAAATGGGTCAAACATATAATTTTTGAATAAATACACTTTTTTTAAAAAAAACTTAAAAATACAGTATATAAATAGTTGTGCCACCCCACCCTACCCCATTTTATTTTTTTTAACTTATTTATTTATACTTTGAAATGATTTTTTTGAAAAGCTAGAAAACATCACAATGTTTGTAACCAATATTTTATTATAATGTTTTAATTATATATTTTGTTGGGGGAATAAACCATGAAAATAAATAGTCGACCATGCTCCAGCCCACTTCCCTTGTGCCTCATCCCTATCATCACATTGTTTTTATTAAAAAAGAAAAAATGTTTTTTAAATGTGTATAGAACTAAGTTTAACTTATCCCCATATATATTTTATTAAAATTATTGAAAATATTTAAAGAATATAAAATAAAAAATCAGATATAATTTGTTTATATGTTAAAATATATTTTTAATAAATAAATCTTTAACTATATTATAAGGTAGTTAATATAATATTTATAAAAGTATATAACATTTAATGAAATGACCCAATAAAATTCATAATTTTTTATCTAGTGGAAGGATGATTTTATTAGAATCAACAAATGCATTCTATAAATCATATCAACATATAAAATAATTTAAAAAATTATATATAATATATATCAAGACATTATTATAAAAAAAAAAACATTTGATATTAAAACTAAAACAAGCACTATAAATCATATCAACATATAAAATAATTAAAAAAATTATATATAATATATATCAAGACATTATTTTTAAAAAAAAACATTTGATATTAAAACTAAAACAAGCACTGTGTATTTTCATTAAAAGAAATATAAATATAGGGAAAAGTAAGATCCATGAAGTAGTTTTAGTATTTGTTTGTAGTTAGGAAAATAAGTTCTATTTGTTGTTTTTTTGAGTTGAGATTTCACTCTATTTCATTTTAAAAATAAACTAATAATTGTTTCAAAGGGTTAATTGTGCTAGTAGGTATTTAATGTTGAATATATATATATATATATATATATATATATATATATATATATATATATATATATATATATATAAGGGTTGGTGAGACCCTTATGCAGTATAAGTAGAAAATTAGGAAAAAACAAAATTACTTGACTTGAGGCAAAAAAACATAATACATGTGACCAAAAACATTGCTTACAAATTTAACGTTAATACAAATATAAATGTGGGATTTGATTTCCCACACTATATATTAGTTGTAATTATCATGAAATCATTCCTCCTTAAAATTCACATGCTCCACTTAAAATGACAACATTATAAATAGATATTAGCTATGCCATCAATGTCTAGTCATCCTAATTTATAAATGTCAATTCGATTAGATGCTACTAGATTAATTCCCATAGTTGACAAAAATCCATCATTATGTCAAGTTTATGAATCTGAATTTGGATTTTTGATCAAGCAAAGAATGAATAACTACCTAAGAATCATTCTCAATGATCAGTCATTCAAGACCACACTCGACACTGAAGTCCAAGTTAATAACAATATTTTTGAATGACATAAGTTGCTAGCCTATGCATGTGGCATTTGGAGGGATGAAAAGATATGATGAGCCTCCTTTATTATATTTCATGGGGCTCATGCAAATTTCTTGTTCGAATATCATTGTAATTGGTGCTTTATGGTGGTTGTCTCTCTTCTTAAGGCTTGTTTTTTATATTTTTTCCATGCTCTATTTTTGTAGCATTGGTTGGGGTTTTCATGAAATGGAGCAGAGTAGTATTTAGTATTTTTCTCTACCTATGGTCTTTGGGAGAGAAACTAAATGGGAAATGGGGTTTGTAGGCTCTATTTTCATGGCACAACTGAGACACATTTTATGGGTTTATACCTTAGATGTGGCCCAAGCCATCTTGGAAGTGTTAGGTGGTGACATATTAGAGAAGAGTTTTAGGTAGAGGTTAAATTTAGAGATTGCCTCTCTATTTGCTTCTGATCTTTTATTGATTATCTCAAGTAGGGAGTAGTGATAGATTTGGTCATGTTTTTTGTAGCTCCTAAATTTTGGGTGGAATTGCTAGCTCAAATGGTAGATTTTCATAGTGAGTCCCATGTTTCTCTTCATTTTTATGGTAAGGATATTTTGGGGTTTGCTCCTTTGGCATTCTTCAGGGAGTTAGAATCTCACTTCATTTCACTTTTGCGTTTAGATGGAGAACTAGAAGTAGTTTGAATTGGGGGATAAGAGGTGATTAAGGAGGTGTCTCTATCAAACATTGAATCTCTCATGTCTCCTTTGCTGGGTTTTATGCTTTGGCATGATGCTTAAAGGTCAAAGGAGTGGGTGATAGTAGTGAAATTCTTATCCCAAGGCCTTTTTATGGCTAGTTTCCTTTTTAAAATTGGTTTTAGCAGACGACAAGTCAGTTGGGGCCTTTAGAAAATCAATATTGTTTATCTATGATGTAGCACAAGGCTCAAGATAAGAATGGGAAAGTGAAGAGCAGAAGGTGGAGGGCTTGTCCCCAACTGGTAGAGTGGGCTTATTATCTGGTGATGTGATTTGTTCTTCCCAATCATGGCTTCAGGTAGTGTGGGAGGATGAAGTGAAATGTTGTAGCAGGGGTGGTGTGTTCTTTGAGGTGGTGTAAATTTATAATTAAGGATGGTTCTTGGTTATTTTGATGAGTTTGGGTTTGTGATAGTAAGGTTAGATGTATAGTTAAGAGTTTATTGTAATGTTGAATAGTAATGAATACAAGAGTTTATGTTTTTTACTGATGTTTTGGTCTTCTTATTTCAATGGAATTAGAAAATAATAATCAATACAAGATATAAATTAGATTATTATCCACATATAACCAAAATAGTTCAATAGATTTAAAATTTACAACCAATATAATTAATATGAAGAGCCAAAAGCATTTATCAATATTTGATAGTCCTTGTCAGTTTGTTTAGTACTCCAAAATTTCTCGTGAAGTTGTATGGTGAATTATAATAAGATCTCATCTTTCATTTATGTTAAACACACCCCAAATGCTTCATATATTTTTTAATTTTAAATTTAAGGGCAAAGTAATTGTGACACAATTTATATATCCAAATGTTCAAATTCAAGTAATTAAAACTAGAATCCAAATTAAAACTTTGTGTTTCCCTATTGTTGGATTTAGAATAATTAATTAAGCTCAATTCTTATATTATTCAAGGGTAGTAATGTTTTGTAATGTAATATTGTATTTTGATAATTTTCAATTATTAGTCCAAATTAAACATATTTTAATGCATTTATCTACATTCAGTAATCTTGATCTTTTTATCAAATTCAATAGTGAGTTATAAGAACTTACTTTTCACTTATCTGAAACACAACCTAGATGCTCTATGTGTTTGTCAATTTTAAATTTATGAGTCACAATTGTGACATAATTTATATATATCCAAAGGTTTTAATTTAATTAGTTATAATTAAATCGGAGTTTAAAACCATGTGTTTTCCCTATTACTAGATTCTGAATAATTAATTATATTATATTATTATAACAATTTTAATCCTTGTGTTTTCCTTATTACTAGATTTGGAATAACTAGTAAATTTATAATATTATAACATATGTAATGATGTTTTATTAATGTAATTGATTTAAATGTGATAAATTTAGTTATCATTCATTTATTCATAATGCATGAACCTAGGGGTTCACCAGCCCATTTTATGTGTAGCTCTGCACACTAGACAAATTTCCAAAATAAATGTGGTTTAACTATTAATAAATTTAAACTATGTGCTTTGCACAAGTACAAGATATTTTAAAAATAAATTTTAAAATTATAAATCTAAAAGTTATAATGAGCAATAGGTAGATAGCCATAAACAAGTCAAACCTATAACAAAAAATCTAAATGCAAAAAAAATAAGCTTTTCAATAATGAATACACTAGGCACATCAAATTTCTAGTAAATTATTAAGAGTTTAACAAAGTGTGGAAACTAAATCACTAAAATAGATCAAAGACTTGAACCAATTACTTAATTTCTATAAGAAGTATGTGTTTCACTCAACATACCCCACTCTCAAAACAAATTTAAATAGGGGCCCATTTAATCCTGAAAGGAACTAGCTATGGTGGGTGAATCATTTATTTATGTTTGTCATGTGTTTAACAATGATAATATTTCTCAAACATTCTTATGCCTAGGTTTTTGGTTAATAATAGCTACCTTAATGCTAATAAGATTTGTCATTGCCCTAGTTATCCATGTTTTTATTGTTTATTCTACTCAGGATATCCTATTAATAGTTTTCTAAAGTTTGCTAAGTGTGCAAGTTCTTTGAAGTTGTGCTCGGTATTCCTATGTTCAACACTTTTGTTTAAAAAATTTATTTGGCACACAAGTTCCTTGGAACTTTTATCCATTAAATATTCTACATCAAATCAGATCTTCTAGGCTTTTATTACCTTCTACCCCGTGAGTATTTTTGCCTTGGTGATTTATTATGTAGTTTAATATTCAAAGAAATTAGTGCCACCTAGTGAAAAACTACTAATATGCATCCATTTAGGTAGTTATAAACTTTGAAAATAACTTTCAGGAAGACATAGTGTTAAGATTTTGCCAAGTGTTATAATCTTGATCACCTTAAAATCAGCAAGATCAATGTTTCAAAGTTTTGCACTCTAAACAAACAGAGTAGTGATAGTCATCCACATGTTCCAATCCTATAGGCCCATAGTCATCAAATATTTTTAAGAGTTTCAAAGCCTTCTAGGCAAGTGAAGCATTGGGATGATGACACATATCATCATCCCACTCATCTAGAGTCTACACAACATAAAGAGGATGACACTTTTGGGGAAGTGGATCACTAGGATGATGATGTGTGTCATCATCTTGCTCACCCTGAGCCTATGTAAATATGAAAGATAGTATAATACCCCCAAGGAGAGAAAGATCATGATATTTTTCTAACTGTCACCATCCCATAGGTTCAATGTAGTAATAAGCATAGAACAAGGTAGATAAATAACCATGACGTAGTGGGGATGAAATTTTTTGTCATGTGTCCCCAAATTAATTTAAGGGTCTTGCAACAGTAAGGTAATGCTTCTAAGAGAAGCAGGAAGTCAAAAAGTGTCAGAGAAAAGATGATAAAGCACTCAGAGCCAAGAAAGAAAATTCACCTAGCAACACAATTTGTAAAAGGATAACCTATCACAAAGAAAATTTAAAATATGAAAATAGACAAAATTAAAAAAGGAGTCAAAGTTATTAGAACCATTAATCCACAGAAATTATCCAACTGCATTTAATTCAATAAAGCAAGTGAATCTAGGAACTAATATATGTAATCGGCCCATTTTAGCCTAAGATGAACTAGCTATGGAGGGTGAATCATTTATTGATGTTTATCATGTGCTCAATATTGATATAATTTCCCAAACATTCTTATGCTTGATTTACTCATTAAGAATAATTGCCTTAATTCTCATAAGATTTGTCATTACCCTGGCTATCTCAATTTTCATTGTTTATTTTGCTCAGGCTAACTTATTAATGCTTTTCAAAATTTTCCTTAGTGTTCAGGTTCTTTATATTATTTCTATTCGACACATAAGTTCCTCATAAATTTTGTCCATTAGATAAATCAATGCCATTCGATGATATCCTGCTAAACCATGGCTATTGAAACACTTATACAAGTTTTCTAAGTCTTCCATGTAATCGAAGCATTAGGATGTTACCAAGTGTCACAATCCTACTCACTTGATGACTAATATGATCAAAATTTCAAAGTAAATAACTCATGGACATGCAAAGAAGCGATAGCCATCCACATGTCCCAATCCCACATGACCATGGTCATCAAAGCATTCTCAAAAGTTTCTAAGTTTTTTTATCAAGTAGAGTGCCAGGATAATGCCACATGTCATCATCCCCCTCACCTAAAGTTTTCACAACAAAATTAAGGATTACAACACTTGTAGGTAAGCATAGCATCAGGATGATGAAATGTGTCATCATCTCACTCACTCAGAGCCTACACAACAAAAGTGAGGAGTATGGCACTTCTAGGTAAGTATAGCACTGGGATGATGATGCATGTCATTATCCCCCTCACCCAAATTTTTCAAAACAAAATTAATGAGTACAAAACTTACAGGTAAGCAAAGCATTAGGATGATGAAACATGTCATCATCTCGCTCACTTAGAGCCTGCATAACAAAAGTGAGGAGTATGGCACTTTTGGGTAAGTATATCACTAGGATGATGACACATGTCATCATCCCACTAACCCAGATCCTATGTAAATATGAAAGGTAATACGATGCCCTTAGGGAGAGCGAGACTCCAGGATTTTTCCAAATGTCACCATCTGGTGGGTTTGAGGTAGTAATAATCATAGAGAAAGGTAGATAAATAATGATGAGGTAGCGGGGAGGAAAAAATTCACCATGTGTCCCTAAAAATATGTTAGAGGGTGGATATGATAAGGCAATGCTTCTAGGAGAAGAGGGAATTTAACAAGTGTCAAAGAAAGGATGATGAAGCATTCAAAGCCAAGAAGGAAAATTCACTTGGCAGTGGATTTTACAAAAGGATGATTCACTAAAAAACAAATTCAAAATATGAAGATAGATAAAATTAAAAAGGATCCAATGTCATTGGATCCATTAATCCACATGAATTATCCAAATACATTCAATTTAATAAAGCAAGCAAATCCAAATATCAATATATGTAATTAACCAAGTCAATTGTAATCACATTACCTTTGAAATAATAGTTATAAGTGTGAAATCAAGCTCTACCCTGATTAAATAGTATTCACACAGTTCCAAAAACTAGAGCTTGAGTGTATACCAATGGCTTCCACTTCAAATTTACCACCTCTCCCTCTATTTATTCCCTCTATTTATTCAATTGCGACTTCAAGCACTACTTAGTTAACTAGGAGGAAGTTGAGGAAGCAGAGCCCTGTGGCCCTAAGGAATAACTCTTAACCCTTACATAAATATACACAAAGGATCTAGTGGAAATTAAATTGATTAGCTTACATGACACAATGGAAAAACCAAAGGTAATTCCCTCCATTGACCTAGTTTATGATTTTTTTTAAAATGGCCAATTTTTTGCAAAATTTTGTATATCCATCATAACAACACACTTATGGCCTATGTTAGTGGGCATGCCTTTGATAAATATTACTAACTCCCCAACCCAGAGGTAACCTATAACTAATCCCTAATTAACCAATGGATATCGACCAATAATGTTATGAGTAAGTTTCAAGAGTGGGAACACTACCCAACCACCTTCAAGGTGGAGGGACTCATATCTACCATCCCAATTACCACTTTTAGGCCAAGAATCAAGATTTCCATGGTCCTACTAAATAAAATATATGGTTTCCTAACTTTAACCTATGTTAATTAGGTTTGGATTCCCCTACTAGATACCATCCTTCCACCAAGGTCATTACTATTGGGGAAATCATCAGTGCTAATTATATCCACCAGGCTATTAACTCAAAAAATTAGCTATATGGCAATTTTTACATGATGTCTTATCTAGTGGATGATATAACTAGAATAATCAACTCAACTTTTAAAGAATCCTTGGAACCCTCCCCTGAATATTCCAAAAATAAAATTTGTGATGAGTTCAAACTCATTCACATCCATAGATTTAGTAAAAACATGATTAGGTTAATAAAGACCTTCTATCCAATGGTGTATGAGGTCATTCATGCTAAGGATATGCTTAGATTATTTGATCATATCAAAAGGACTCTTGGAAGGAGTGGTAGTTATTAGCTCTACCCAGATTGCACAATCATTAGAATAGAGGGAGCCAAGTCCCTTCCCATGTATCTTCCTCAGTTGGTACTAGATAAGGTGGTAGAACAAAAAATTGTAACTCAATTGTAAAATTACATATATGTTAATATAAGGAGTGTAAGACAAGGATAAATCCACCCAATGCGTATCATCATTAGCCAAATTCAATACACCAAATGGGAACATTTACCACTAGTGGGTAGGACTAGAACATCTTATGATTTTAAATGTGAACCCTATAGGTAATGGGATCCAAGGAAAAGGGCCAAGAACAATCTAGATAGATATAAATCCAAGGTGAAAATTCATTATGGCCATGTGTCATATCCACATGACGAAGTGTGCCTGGATGCTCTAAATAATATAGAAGTTCAAGTTAGGATGAACAAGGTAAATATGTCAATGGTGGTGGCCAGGCATATTCACTATAATCTAAATACTGCCAAGGAGGATACTCAAATAATTAGGAAAGAGCATTTAGATTCAAATCTTCCACTTGGACCTCTCTCACATGATGGAATTCCAGGGCATGAATAGGTAGGTCCATCTAGACAAGTTTCTATGGGAAGTGATCAAGGAATTTCCTAAGGGTCCCCTTATCATTCCATCCTAGTGGTAACTATTTTATAAACTAACATAATATCCAATCCTCTACTCCCAACAACCATAACATTAAGTATGATGAGCATAGCTTAGCCTAGTGGACTATTTTCTATATTTCCTTTCCCTCCATTCATGGTATCCCAATAGGTAAGCCTCCCATCTTTCCTCCCCCCAATTTCTAATTTTCCTACTTCCCCAATTTACCCTCTAATAGCCACTACTGACATTACCTCATAACCACCCACTATCCCTTTGAATTCACTTGTTGTTCCCCCTTCATCAATAACAACTGCTACTTTCGTTAGACCACCTCTAGTGTACCATAGAAAGTAGAAGGCTCCTTAAGTTTCTCCCCAAGGTGATCCAACAAAGATAACCTTAGAGGAGAAGTTAGGAGAAGAAAGGGATATAAGAAAAGGCTCCAAGGAATCAGAACCCATAAACATCTTGTATAATGGTCAAGATGATAAAGATATGCTTGTAGAGGGAGAGTGGTTCACAAAAGAAGAATGGAAAGACAAGAAAAAAAATCCTTATCTCAAACCATTAGTGAAACCACTAAGAGTGAGCCAAAGGATGAATGGTTACCACTAGAAGCTCAGTATGGGGACACTATAATTTTGAAGACCAATTTAGGCTCATCTAAATTACTTCAAGACAAAGGTGGATACAATTTGGATGAAATGGATTCAAAATCTCCAGCTTTAACATAAGTAAATTTAGTGACTATATATCCAACCTTGATCCCTCCTAGTACAATAGTGGTATCTATGACAATAATTGCTATATTTTTACTACACAAAGGGTGATTACAAAAGCTTCTCAGTTCTCATCTATTATAATAATTGCTTAAGTCATAATTGGTTCTATAGTAATTATTTTTCATTATTTCGATTCTTTAGCCCAAACCAATAAGGCCAAAAAACTATATGTGCAATTTAAGAATATGGTCTCCTCCACTATCATTGCTTCCCCAATAAATCCTCCCCAGACATCCACCAAATTAGACCTTCCAATCGACCAAGTGGTACAGGTAGAGTCTACCACTATTACATTAACAAATGGGTCAGAGAAAGGGAAACTAATAATAGATACATTGGCTCCCAAAAGGGTCACTGTGTGGAGAAAATCCATTCCTCATTTCCCTTAGTTGGAAACATCTTCTCCTAAGCCCATGCTTCCCCCTGGTTAATCTCTCTCTTCCACTCCCATAAGGTAGGGAAAAACTTCACAACTAATAGCCTTGAATATTCTTGAATAGATCCCAAAGATGCAACAAGCAAAGGCATGCATGGAGGACTTGGATATTGTGGATCAACCCATAGTCAAGTTTCATTTTGACAAGGAAACTAAGACTATGAGAAAGATATATAGAAAAACTATAATTCCTAAAGGGCAGCAAGTGGAGTTAAAACAAAGAGAAGATGTGTTCCAATTAAATAAAATGTGTAAAACTCTCCCTTCAGACTTGGGAAATCATACAGAAGACCCTTGTACTTTTTTAGAATATGTAGGAGATGTAATAAAGGAGATGTTTAGGGGATATGATTAATTTTTAGAGGCCCTATATGAAAGAAGCACCATTCAACCTCCAAGGGACCTCATAGGTAGTATTCAAGGCACATCTTCGAAACTACATGATGCCCTTCAATTAATGAAAGATGCAAAGACAGAATCATAACCTAAATGGGTGGATGTCTTCTTCCTTGTAGATAAAATGAATAATATGGAGGCCAAGCTTTATTTTCTAGGCCAAGAATCCATAAACAAGGCCTACTATCATCTAAATTTAATCACTACCCCATATGTTGTATGGTCCCAAAACTATGTGGCTGCTAGAAGAGATAGATTGATTGAATGAATTCAAGAAATTCAAAATTTAGTGTGGAAAATCAATAGTTTAAGGGGAAAGCCATCACAATTTTGAGGTAAATGAGAGTCAACGGTTTACTAAACTAGATTATAGAATTGGTCTTTAATACCATCTTTGAATTCCTCCTCTGGAAAATAAAAAATACTTCTAGAGCAGAGGTTGAGGTAAAAATATATGATAACCACGATGACTTGCAACAATTGATAAACTTTGATAGAAGCAGGGTCCTTGGTATAGAGACTCTTTATGTGGAGATCGAGGCTACATTGAAATAACATTAGAAATTAATGGACAAGAAACCCCAGCTTTTTAAAAGGCCTATGTTAGATTTTAGGACCAATGAAAATGATTTTTAGGTGATCCATGCTCTCTACTTGCAAATTCAAACAAGTAAGCAGGCTTTTTAGGCCATGCCACCTCCACTGACCATCTCAACTACACCAACATATCCAATGATCGGGCCCACCATTACAACAAATTTAATGGCAAGACCATGGGATTATAGGTGTGTACCACTACAACTGCTCCATGATAGTAAATCCCCTCTAGAATGATCTTAGTTGTATCAGAGTTTTGTTGTAACAAGTTTTGTCTTTTAGGGACATCGTTTGCCAAGTGTCTCATGTGTACTCCTTCGGGAGATATTTTTTGAAAAAAATGTAAACTTTAAGAATGGAGTGAGTGATAATGTGTCCACATCCCAATATTATATATACATGTATCTCCCACATTCCAAAAGGAGGAGAAATTTTGACATTTTAATATAGATAAAAAATCCTTTGGGTTGTTCTATAAGTTTGTGTTGTATGGTTATCTCTTTTGTGTTTGTGTTATAGTGTTTATATATTTTGATATAACCAATAACTTAGTATTTATTTATAGACATAATAAAAATTTAAAGTAGATTGTAATTGGTTAATAAGGTTTTATTAATTTAAATATGTAGTAGTAATTTAGCTTGATATATATTGTTTTTTGGTAGCAAGATAGCTAGGTTACTCTTTAGAATTTGTGTAGAGATGTCATTTGGTAAAACTTGTTAGACTGAGCCAAAGCTATTTGAAGATGCTCTTTGGTATTAATTATAATCTTAAATTTAAGAAATGTTACAATAATCTTGATAATAAGTATCCTTTAGTTAATAACCTAGAGCTAACTGCATCATATCCCTCAAACCTTTTCACTATGTTTGTCATTATATGTGATAAAGTAGTAGTATACAAGTATTATTTGTTTGGAATTTATCCTTTTCCTGGAGCTGGTTATAAATGATTCATGTTATCTATTATCATACCTTATTGTATGCCTTACCTTGCCCTTTATTTTCAATTTATTTGAGTCCTATCCAATTTTGAGTAGATTGATGCAAGGGCATCTTTGTGGATCCCAAAATAATTCCAATTTTATATTTAAATGTATTTTAGGTGTAATAGGTCCTAATTAAGTCATAGGAGTGATCTAGGTTTGCACAAGTGGCACAAAATTAGAGTTTCCCTCCAAAACTACCACATTTGAAATTTTGAATTTTCTAAGCTTTGTAAGAGGGTTCCATGCATTGGATGAGTTGGTAAAGTTATAAAACATGTTTATTAGGTGTCATATATGTCTTAATAATGTGTAAAAGGTCCTAAGTATCTTTTTATTCTATAGGGCATGATCATACATTAGTTATATTGTTAAACCATACAAAATGCAAGGTACTTTCAAAAGGAACCAACGTGGGAATACCTCCAATAATAAGTCAAACTTATTGGAAAAGGTGGTGTAATTGTTTTTGGACATAATTTTTTTATATTTACTTCATATATGAGAAGTATTGGGCTTGTAAGCAACAAGAGCTGATGAATAAAGAAGATTGTATTGTTGAAATTCTGAATACATTGTCATTGCATGATTGTGAATAAAGAATTTGCTTGTTTGGTTATTCCATATGGTAAAAAACATGAAAATGTGTTTTTTGTTATTTTTATTATATATTTAATCCTTTATTTGAGATAGGTAACTAATATTGATAATGAAAAGAAACTCTTTTGGAGAAGACAAATAGGCTTGTCATTCAGTACATGAGAGTATACAATTGGCTCAATAGCAAACAGAGCATTCAGTATTTTCTACAAGGTTACCATGGATATCATGAAGATTTAAAATATGTGAGTTGTTATGGAGTTCTTATTGTGACATAAATAAGGTTTCATACATAGTAAGTTTGAATTTGTTTTCTTGTTGTGATAAAACCTGTTATTGCTAACACTGTTTAGAATTTGAAATCCCTGTAGACTAAGACTTATAGTTTTGAATATTATTTTGAGTCAAACACATCATAGGGAGGTTTTAGACATTAAAAAAAAATTAATAGACCCAAAAAAAATTTAAATACTGTTGGTATTGAAACAGATTGGTGAAACCCTAATTAACCCCTACCTACACTATTGTAAAGAGCGGACAGTCAAAAGGAGGACTGAGATTTGTAGACTGAGGTTTTAGATAAGTATTGCATAGCTAATTAATGTTTTTATAACCTCAAATAAGGTTTATATATTGTTTATTATTTAAAATATTGCAAAACCTTGTGTATACCTCTATTCATTGTCTTGTACATAGTCAAACCAGATTGAGAATTTCTTGTTGTGAGTGAGATATGGGTTATGGTGTGATGCTTGTAAAATTAAAAGGTGAATTATAATTTTACAGACCCACTCCAATGATTATTTTTTCATGAAACCTATTCCAGTCCAAAATATTGAATTTTGATTAGCCTCAACATGTTCAGTCTTTATAAACCCTGTCAACTAGGGTTTTGATCATTCTAGGAAAAGTAACCTTAAATTTTTTGAAAAAACTTGTAATTTGGTATATTTTTTCATTCCCTAATTGATTAACATGGTTTCAATACTGTACCATACCTGTAGTATGGATTTCTAGATAGTGATCTAATTGAGAAGGCTAAAAGAGAGAAAGTGGACTTAGAAAGATAGTTAGACCCTAAAATTTATACCATAGGTGTATATTATAAATAAAAAGGTGATTTTCATGTTGGAAAGTTATAATAGTGTGTAATGTTTTATTACTAACCCATTTTTAGTCAGATAGGGCTACAAGGAGTGTAGTTTATAAAGCAGAGTTGCATGAGTTGAAGGTAAGAGTTTGAGTGAGTTTTAAAAAGGGGTAAAGAGCATTTAAAGAGATTCTTATAGAAAAATTAAATACCTTATAATCATATATCAGTATTTTAACTTGTACTTTCATGGTGAATGAGCTCATGAGATAGAAAAGTGATATGTTGTTCAAGGACTAGAGAAGGAAACTTGTGGAAGCTCTGCATCATTTGGTATAAGAGCATAAGGATGGTCAGAGAATAAGTTGAAAATGAAAATATAGAAACAAGACAAAGGAAACCTACAGTATAATAAATAATGCAATAAAATGTGGCCAATTTGGTCATTGAAATGAGTAACATGTAGGCTAGAATGACAGCTATGGAGAGAGCTCAAAGAAGAAGGATCATAGTTGATGATGACAGTGATAGAGAAGAGGAAGCTCTTAGAGCAAAAGAGGAGGAAGAAATAGAAGATAGAGTGGAGGAAATATTGATCAAATCTATGATGAAGATGGGATCCAAACCAAAGCTAGATGTGCCAATATATGAAGGCAATCTAAATTTGGATGAGTTGGTGGATTAGATAGCAATCATGGACAAGTATTTTTAGTATGAGGAGGTGGATGATGCTAAGAAGGTGAAATTTATAGTCACAAGATTGAGAGGACGTACTTCTTTATGGTGGGATGGAATCCAGGAAGAGAGAAGGAGAAGAGGTAAAGCCAAAATTTGGTCATGGGATAGGATGGTGGTGAAGATGAAGACAAAGATCATGCCTAAAGACTACCATACACATTTTTTTAGAATGTTGTAGAATCTTAGACAAAATGACCATTTAGTGAAGGAATATAAAAAAGAGTTTCATAGATTGAAAATCAAGATAGGACACTTGGAAGAAGATGATGAGAAGGTAGAAAGGTATTTGAATGGTCTCAAGTTCTCCATAAAAGATGAGATCAATATACTGACCTTGAAATCAGTTGAGGAAGCATACCAAGCATCCTTGAAAGCTAAAGATAAGTTGGCAAGAAGACATACACAAAAAGCAAGAGGAAGAGGAAAACAAGTGAGAGGAAGAGGAGAGTATGACAACAAGCATGCATATGAGGAAGGAGAAAGCAGTGGATAAAGACAAGAAACATAACCAAGAGGTGGTTATAGAGGTAGGAGACCATACTATATATGTGGAGATGCATCTAGAGGAAGAAGAACTAGTGGCTTCACATGAAAATGTTTCAAATGCAATAAGTATGAAGGACATAAGTATTGGGAGTGTCTAGAGGAGTAGCAATAAAGGATTTATAGGAATGAGATCTGAAATCAAGTGGTACAACCCACAAAGGAAGAAAGTGTTGGTTTAAATTCACATATGGTAGCACCTAAAAAAGGAGAGGCACTCTTAATGAGGAAGACATTGTTGAAACCACCAAAGGATAAAGAGGATACACAATGGAGAACACTCTTCAAGACAAAACGTAAGTCCCATGGTAAATGTTTCAAAAATATTATATATTCAGGAAGCATGGATAACTTGGTTTCAAATGAGATGATAAGTAAACTTGGTCTCAAGAGATTACCTCATCCTACACCTTACAAAGTTTCTTGGATTCAAAAAGGATTTAGTGTGCTTGTGAATAAACAATTCTTAGTAAATTTTCATATTGGAGCATATAGGGATAAATTGATGTGTGATGTCATCCCCATGTATGTTTACTATGTACTACTAAGAAGGCCTTGGCAGTTTGACAGGTCAACTAGTCATGATGGGGTGAAGAATACATATTCTTTGGTGCACAAGGGAGTCAAGTATAAATTATTTCCTTTGAAACATGATTGAAAACTATTTGGTGTATTTTATAAGGTATTGGTTTTAGGTTATAATCAATTGGTGCAACAACAAGATGAAGAAATGAAGATAGATGAACAACCCAAAAAGATTGAGGCAACCCAAGTTAAATGTGAGCCTATGCCAAGTAACACTTCTTCAAGTAAGTTTGTGAATGAGTAATTTTCAAGTTTATATTATCATTTTTAAAATATTTATATTTTTGAACTCATATAAGGCAAACTTTAAAGCATGAAAGCAAGTTTTGAAAAGGAAAGAGTTGGGAAAGAGATGGAAAATGTATAGCAGGTCCAAGAAGGAAAACCAAGTAAAGACAATATTATGAAATTTTTAAGTCAATAAAATGAGAATGTAGATGAGAAAAAATATTCCTTGTGTATAGAGGAGACATATTTAAGTCATGAAGATGGTATACAACAACAAATCAAACACTTATGCAAGCAAATGGCAAGCAAGGACTCAAAAGGTGATATGTATGAGATTGAGTGTACCAAGCAAGGATGATGGGTGAAGGATGAAGGAGAAACATTTGAATTAGTAGTGATATATGTAAGTAAGTTTTTAATGGATTATATTTCATAATAATAATCATGGTATTCACATTCCCAACAGACAGTAAAAGACAACAACAATGTTTTCTTTAACAAGTTTGTGGCATGTGTAAGTACAATATTGAAGAGAAAGAACTAGAAGAGGCCTAATTGTGGGGATTAGGCACATGTTCACATATATGAGAGGAAATTATAATCATAAAATTTCCATCAAGAGGTACAAATTAATTAAGGAGGAGCAAACACCAAGTTGACATATATGGCAAAATTTCTTCAGCTTGGTAGTATGATGCAAGGGCATCCTTGTGAATCCCAAAATAGTTCTAATTTTGGGTTTCAATGTATTGTATGTTTTTTTAGTTTTAATATGTCCTAATGAAGTCATAGGAGTGATATAGGTTTTCACAAGTGGCACAAAATTCGAATTATGGAGTTTCCCTCTAAAACTACCACATTTGAAAATTTGAATTTTCTAAGCTTTATAAGAGGGTTCCATGCATTGTATGAGTTGGTAAAGTTGTAAAACGTGTTTATTAGGTGTCATATAAGTCTTAATAATGTGAAAAATGTCTTAAGTATATATTTAGTCTATAATGCATGACCATACATTAGTTATATTGTTAAAACTTACAAAATGCTAGGTACTTTCAAAAGGAACCAACGTGGGACTAGCTCCAAGAATCAGTTACACTTCTTGGAAAAGGTTGTGGAATTATTTTTGGATTTTTTTTTTTTGTGTATTTAATTCATATAGGATGATTTGTATTTTAATCAATAGGAATTTATGAATAAATAATACTATATTGTTGAAATTATGAATACATTGTCATTGCATGATTGTGAACAGAGAATTTGCTTGTTTGGTTATTCCATATGGTGAGAAACATGAAAATGTGTTTATTGTTATTTTTTTGATATATTTAATCCTTGATTTTATATAGGTGACCAATATTTATGGTGCAAATAAACTCTTTTGGAGAAGACATATAGGTCTATCATTCAATGCATGAGAGTATACAGTGGGCTCAGTAGCAAACAAAGCATTTGGTATTTTATACAATGTTCCCATGGAGAACATGAAGATGGAAAACATGTTAATTGTTATGGAATTATTATTGTGACCTACATAAGGTTTAATACATAGTAATTTTTAATTTTTTTTCTTGTTGTGATAAATTATGTTATTGCTAACATTATTTACAATTTAAAATCCCTGCAGACTAAGACTTGTAGTTTCAAATATTGTTTTGAGTCAAAAAATTTAGAGGGAGGTTTTTAATGTTCAAAAAAGTGTTAAGAGACCCAAAAAAAATTTAAATATTATTGGTATTTAAATAAATTGGTTAAACCCTACTTAACCCCTACCTATACTATTGTAAAGAGTAGACAATCAAAAGGAGGACTGAGATTTGTAGAATTGAACCTTGATGTGAATCAAATGTGTCTAAGAGAAGTATATGATAGATAATTAATGTGTTTATAACCTCAAATAATATTTAGAGACTCTTTAGTATTGAAAATATTCTAAAAACCCTATGTATACCTTTGTTCACTATCTTGAACATAGTCAGACCAGACTAAGAATTTCTTATTGTGAGTGAGGTATGGGTTATGGTGTGATGATTATCAAATTAAAAAGGTGAATTATTATTATACATACCCAATATAATAATTATTTCTTGAAACCTATTCTAGTCCAAGATATTGAATTTTGATTACCTCAGCTTGCTCAGTCTTTAGAAACCCTATCAACTAGGGTTTTGATCATTCTAGGAAAATTAACCTTAAAAATTTTGCAAAAACTTTTAATTTAGTATATTTTTTCATTCCCTAACTAATTAACATAGTTTTAGGACTGTACCATACTTATAGTATGGATTTATAGATAGTGACCTTGGATAAGGGCTAAAGAAGGCCTAATTGAGAAGGCTAAAAGAGAGAAAGTAGACTTCGAAAGAGAGTTAGACCCTAAAATTTATACCATAGGTGTATCTTATCAATAAAAAGGTGATTTTCATGTTGTAAATTCATAATAGTGTGTAATTTTTTATTACTGACCCATTTGCAAACAAATAGGGCTACAAGGAGTGTAGTTTGTAAAGCAGAGTTGCATGAGTTGAAGGTAAGAGTTTGGGGGAGTTTCAAAAAGGGGTAAATAGCATTGAAATAGATTATTATAAACAAATTAAATACCTTATCATCATATATTAGTAATGTAACTTGTACTTGCATGGTGAATGAGCTCATGAGCTAGAGAATTGATCCTTTATTCAAGGACTAGAGAAGGAAACTTTTACAAGATCTACATTATAAATCCATCATCACCTCATTCCATTCAAGTAGATCCAAGATCCATATCCATATCTGAACCAACTAGATTAAAAATTGCATTGGTCATAGTTATTCCACCACTAGTCACTGTAGGACCCAATACTTGTAATCATGCCCTAGAGTGAATTTGATCTTCACTGAGATCCCAAAACATTAGAGGTTACCTCATATGTGTTTTCTAGTTTGTGTAAAAATAAAAACAATATAAACTTAATACATACATATGAATAAGAAAATAAAATAATTCGGTGCTTAAATAACAACTGTAATAGTGAAAACCATGTTGTTGATCCCACATTCACTATAGTTTATTTAGATCTTATAGTATTCATTTTGTCCTTGGTTAAGTTCCAATGAGGTGTTTATGATACATTAGGTCTTGTTTTTAATCCTAGTGGGGGCATAGCCTTTAACACCATATAATACCACTAAAACTATCACTTTGACACTTGGCAACTTGTTGACATATGCAAGTTTCAAATTTTCCATTCACTTTTATCATATTATCATCCATGTGACTCTGATAGCTTCTTTATGTACCTACGTGCAAAATATAAAAGATAAATTCAATAAATATGTATTAAATTACAACATCTACATGAACAATTGAACCAAAAAAAGGCAAAAATTGCCTAAGTAAAGAATTTGAGTGGGGCAGTAGGATAATGCCATATGGCATCATGTCACTCACCCACATAGATTAGATACTCTATGTTTTGCATAAACATCTATAGGATAACATAGTAATAGGATTATGCCACATGGCATCATCCCACTAACTAGTTATCCCAAGGCTTTGATGACAACATCACCTCTTCAAGAAATTTTGAAAAAATAGATGAACTATCAATAGGTATTTCAAATGGGCTTGAGACCACTGGAAGATCGATATGTGGCATCAAGATTTATCTTGAAGAATCAATGAAGTCATCTAAAGCAATGGATAAGTGACACATGGCTGCAATTAAATTTTATGAAATTAGTTGAGTTCCAAAAGTCCCTTTTGGGTGGGTTAAAAAACATGTGGCACTGCTATTTTGACACGTGGAAGAACCTTTACCTCTTCATTAAAATTTTCCTTTGGAATTTGCATTGTCACAAGTTTAGTTTGGGACATTTTTTCAATTTTTTTTTAAATAAAACCTCCAACAAAGTCTCAACACTTTTTTCAAAGATTGGGAGATTCAAACACTTCTATACAGTCTTTAGAAATTTTATTCAGAAAATTCTTCCAATTATTTCTTGACATTTTATCCAAAAAGTAAAATAATTCAATAATTTAAATTTTACAAACATAAATTATGAAGGCCAACCTACATGACGTCTCCAATTTATCCTACCAATCCTCTAATCACTTAAGATTTTACCACATGGCATGTTTGTAAGAACTTAGAGCATTTGGTAGTTTGGCTAGCATATGTCTGGTTTCTAGCTTACAACATTCTAAAATTTTGTGTTGATCCTCTGATCACTTGAGACCATGACACTTGGCATGATTTTGAAGACTCAGCCATACACTTTAAGCTATGTTGAATATATAACATAGAGTTTTATGATGCATGGGATTGTGCCATGTGGTACAATCTTAGATGGTCTAAAGGATGATAAGTACATGCAGGGGAGGTAAACCATCATGACCCCAAACATTTGTGATCATTACACATGGACTATTTTTGGGGCCTCATATTTTTTGTGGTTTAATATGTCTAATTTGGCTTGTTAATCCTCTGAGATCCCAATATGGTGGCACATGTCATGATCTTAGGGACTCTGTGTGTCAATTAGTTTGGCTAGTCTTGGGTAGGATTTATGTTTTGTCATTTTGAGATTCAGAGACTAAGTACAGGCTATCCAAACTATGGAATATTATAAGTCCCTATCATTATTCCACATGGCATGATCTTAGCATTGGTTAGCCTCTCAGAAGCTAGAACAAAGTGAACTTGACTGTGTAATAACCAATAATTATAATAGTTGGCCCTTGTTGTCACTTAAATATTTCTATTGGTAATCATATTTGACATGTTTTTTTTTAATCCAATTAAGATATATATGTCAAAATTTTAGATGCAAAGATTAAGCACAAGTAGATCAATATTAATTCTATGAATAGTTAACAATAATGAAATTTTGTGAAATTTCTTATGGTTTTGTTTCAAGGTGTTGTTTCAAACAACTTGTCAATGTTTATAGTGGAATTATTTAACTTGTTGTCAACTATTTATTCAAAAATATTTTATCTCTTTATAAAAATACCAATGGATTTATTAGAACTTATCTCACCAAATGTTATCCATGAGATGACATGTCTATCTTCTATTGTAAGATCTCAAAGTTTCATTTTGAGATGAAACTTTAATAATTTGTTTTTACAATTGGATAAACTTAAGCAATGTAAATTTATGTTATATTATATAATCAATTTTGGTTGCATGTTATTACACAGTTATCCATTGTTAATTTCATTCTTTCTCTTCATGTATGATTCTATTTCAAAAACATAAAATCCATGAATATCAGCGTAGAATAGGCTCTTTTTTTTTCTTTTGCCACATAAAATCCATAAAAATTAGTGTATAGTAGCTCTATTTTATGTTTTAAGATTTTATTCTTTGATTATCTGATGCATGTGGGTGATAATTTTACTTTTAAATAGCTTATTATCAATTTGGCTTTAGTTTGTTTGAGAATATTCAATGAACATATATAGCAATCACTTTGTGCAACATGTTCTAAAACTTTATTTTAATGTAGTTTAAAAGTATGATTGACTTGTTGAGCCCTAACATGCACCACATTTTATTAATTTTAAAAACAATAACTAATTGTAAAAAAAACCATACCTAGGAAACTATGAGCTTAAATATCTATGAATAAAATATCATGCATTTAAAATAAGGTTTATTTCTATAAAATCTAAAATTACCTAAGAAAAATTCATAATAATATAAGGTTAAACCAGTATCTTAAGTCATGTAGAACCTTGCATTTTATATCTCTTTTTTACTAAAATATGATTTTTATATTAAATGGTCTAATTTTTATTGTGTTAGTATGTACATGTTGATTATATTATTAACAGCTGAAGACCATCGTTTTCCTCTAAATTGAACCCATAACAAAGATATCATGAAGTTATGAAACATGTTATTCCTAAATTATTTGTAATTTTGGACATTTACAAAAGATTAAGTCTTTCAAAGTATTATGAGTCTCCCAAGCTCCGCAAACATGCCACCTGGCATATCCATTCTAAAGTGAAACTACAGGACTTCACTATAGAACTTGATAGACCTAACTATTTGTTTCCCTAGTCTCCAAAGTTTTGAGTTCCCGAGTCTCAAACCTTTTGAGATCACTCCATGTATCTTAATACCATAAAATCACCACCTTGAGAAGCATAAATGGTTCTTTGGACTACATGCTAATGTCCTAAGCTTCCAAAATTCGAAGGCCCCCATCAGATAACATGTGGCATATTTACATTAATCTATGTTATTGGGAAATTAAATAATCTATTAGTTTCCTACTTAATGTTCTGAGTTCTTGAGTCTCTAATATTGTCGAGATCATGCCACATGGATTAATCATGTCAGCTCATCTCTATAGGACCTCCTAAACACAAAAAAAACCAAAGGATTGAGTTAATGAAAGCATGTCATATAGCACTATCTAAGGAAATAAAAACCAAAGCATAAAAACATAGATGTAATAGCATGTCAAGGAATCAAATTAATGAATGGTTGATAATTGTCTCAAAGTGATGATTAGACATGAAAAATTAATAAGAGACCATCATCTATAAAATAAGGGGAATCCACCAAATTTGACTAGCGTATTCAAATCAAAATAGGCATTAAAAGTGAGAATTCTTTATCAAAATTCAAAGCACATGAATTTAATCAATAAATAATGTTAAAAATGATATATATGAACATTACATTAACATTGTTATTGTTCTAATCATTAAACATTTGCATTTTTGAGTTTCCTAAACATGCAATGAGCCCTAACTTTATTCATTCCCAAAGTGGTGAATGAACTAGTCTCTAACTTTGAATAAATCATAACAAATATTATTTATCAATGGCCTCAACATCAAAACAAGGTAATAGCTTAGTCTCGTACACATTTTCATTTGTAGGATCAAAATAATATAAGGATACATATTTTGAAAGAAGTGTTTTAATTTTTAAATTCCTACACTACTCAACACTTTGGGAAGAGGTTGAGGCAGTTGGGGACTATTTTGAGGGCGATAAAATCTTTGCGAAAGCCAAATAATACATAGATGACTTGCTTCCCATCAAGGTACATGATCTTCACTAGGCTATGACTAATCTAGAGGTAATGCCATGAATTAACCTCCTAAAATTTTTGTTCATCAATAGGACCACTATGGGTGATATTGTTCATGTGAGGAAAGTTCAAACTGTCTCTACTTATATCTCAAGTAGGGAATTTAAATGGTATTTTAGGCTTCCCCTCACTAAAATGACATATAATTAGGTTTCAACCAATTTGTGGCTCAAGGATAATATAGTGGATGGAAAATTGAAACAATGACTAGAAAAGGGAAAAATATTGAATCCAAAAGGATCAATTCCCACCAACTCTATTATTAAGTTTAAACTCAAAATTGACATTTAAATGGAATTATTAAATAGATTATATGGATTCCAAATCAATGCAAATGTCTAGGTTAAATGTGTATCCCTACTATGCATTATGTTAACCAATGATAAATTGGTAGCCTTGGGGGAGATTATAAGCACAAGATTGAAATATCAAATTATCTACCCTAATAAGAGACTTGAGGATGGGAAGTTTTATATGATGTCTTATCTATTGGATCAGTCATGGAAACTATGTATGAGCCCTATGACTAAGAATGTCAGTGATCTACCAAGTATCTAGGTAACAGGGTTGGAGAAGACTTCTCATTCATGTTTATTCATAGATATATAATCTACATCAACAGAATAAGTGATAAGGTATACCCTCACATATAGTAGAATATGTATAGAACATCAATGCTGATATTATCTGAGAACATCACAAGGACACTCATTAAGATGGGTGACTACTGACTCTACCCCAATGTGACTATCATATGATTATATGGAACAAGGATTGCCCCTTTATTACTACCTCATCATGTCTTTGACCACATTGTAGAACAAGAGATAGCTTATCAGGTTTTTAACTGTATCGATTAAGAATTCAACCAGAAATACTTTGAATGTTATTTCAAAACACCCTACAACATTACACAACACCAATATGTGACTATGTCAATTTTATAGCAGCTAATAAGCTTAAGAAAACCTACAATTTGTAGGTGGCATCATTCATGGAATGGGACCCTAATAAAAAGATAAGGGCTTATTTAAAGGCCTTCCTTAACAAGAATAAGGTTCACATTTATTATGGTTATCGATCTTATGACCATGACTAGGTTTTTTTGAATGCCTCTAATGAATCCTAGGTATGGATCAAGATGACAGATAAGAAGATATTAATGATATTGGCTCAAACTCTAAAATACAATCTTGAGGCCATAGAGGAATAAGATCAAAATGCATGGATCCAATAATGGCCTCTATCTCCACCTAGAGACTCTTATCAAATAGACCAGCCCCCATGTCCATAAGCTCAAACCATAGAAAAAGAGGAAAATCAACTTGGAAATTAGGGGGAGTCAAATCCCCAGCTAATGAAGGAAATTTTGAGAGGACTTTCTGGTCCTCATATTCCTTCTATAATTTTAGGTGAACATGTCTTAGGGATAGGTACCACTATGGAAAAGCCATCAACTAATCCAACTAGCCAAAGGAAGAGCATATTTATAATGAGTCCTTTGCCTCCACTTACCATGGTTACACAAGTAAGTATAGGGTGTATGCACAAAGTTAGGGGGACAAAAAGTGGATATAATTAAGCTTTCTCCCCCAATAACCATTCTAAATATGTGATTATTAGAACTATGTACATGATTCTTAAAGTTATACTCAGTGGTTATAAAGGCTAAATAGCATACGCAAAAAATGTGTATGCATTAAAAATGCATACACATTTTTTATTTAATAAAATAAATAAAAAAAGTGAAAGCCAAATAATTTGGCATTTCACACAGTAGAAAACATGAGTAAAAGAAGGAAGACCAAAACCACAATTTAGAGAAGCAAATTTGAGTAAGATTCCACAATTTAGAGCCACCCACCCTTTGATTCGACAATACCAAACTGAAGTAGATGTAAGCCAACATGTTTTAGTGAAATTAGACCCTAATTTTTTCAAATTTATTATATTTTTCTTGAATTTTTATTTTATTTTTATGTATTTGATGTGTAGTAGCTAATGTGTCAGCACGTGACCCCCAAAACCCTCATATCCCTCCTAACCTTCCAATCCCTCCTCACATGCAAAACACTCCTAACCCTTCTTCCTCACAAAACCATCCTAGCCCTCATGTAGTTCCTCAATATCCTCAAGGTAGTCAAGAGGATTTAGCAAGTTACATAATAGAAAATACCCTCAAATTTGAGAATATGATCAGGTCATTAAGGGATGCACATTCAAACAACCCCCATCGAGTTTCCTTAGAAAACACACTACATATATTAATATATCAATTTGATTCATTAATAGGTCAAATTAATAGGTGGGATGACTATTAAAACATATGTAGGACATACTATTCCAACAAACTATCAACAACTGCTATGAAAGATAAACACAACCAAATCCCAAATTTTTGACCTAATCATTTATAGGAATATTGGTGCATTACTTGATGTGATGGATAAATGAATTCCAATCCATTGGTACACTCATAATTTTCTCAAACATATTTTTTAGGACCGATGGTGGATGATCTTTGATCACCCACCTTGCAATAATAATGAGGTCTTAATGTATTTTTTGAGAATATTGTATTGTGAGTTTGTGTTGAATGAAATCCCATATTGTTTTGATTTCTTGGAGTTCCAAGGTAGGGGAAATGGATATGTATAGGATAGGTTAGGGGCATGTTGTGCACCTACTCAACTAGTGAGATTACATGCTAACAAACCCCATTCTCCTAAGATACTACCCTCTATAGTCAATGAGACTATAACGATTGATACCTTGCATGCACTTAAGGCACTTACTTACACACTCATCTAGCATATGATCAAGGTTTATCATATTCCTCATAGGGAGGGTGGACATGGTGAGTCTTTGTCTAGCATTACTACCTAATGATCTCACTTATGCAAATCATGTGGAACTACATATACTAGACCTGATGAGGATGAGGAGGATTTCTTTAATTATAAAAAAAATCAGACTTGTTAGATTTAAAATCTTTGTAAAATTTAATACGTAATTTGACGTATATAAACTATTTTTATGTTGCATCAATTTTGTAGAGTCCATACGAGAAAGGTTCATTTTAAGATTACCTACTGGAAAACCTATTGAAAATATTTGGTGAATCTAGGGAAATTTGATTAGTTGGTATGGTAAATCATCTGTGGGTGATGGCAAATTTTTCTATTGATTTTTTTCCAACCCCTGAGTTGAACAATAGATATGAATGACCTAAATAAACAATTGGGGCTGAATGGCTAATCTGAATGACACAACCAAATGATAAATTTAAATTACATAGCCAAATGATATAGATTAATGGGCAAGCTGAACAATAGAGCCAAATTGTGAATGACATAGCTAAACAACATAGACGAAAAACATAGCCAAACAACCTAACTGAATGACATAATCTAACAAACCATCCAAACAACAAATGACACAGATGAATGACAAAATTAAATGACCTAGCCAAATGAAATGGATGAATGGTAGAGCCAAACCACATAGCCAAATGGCATCACTGAATGACACAGCTAAATGACTTAGTCGAATGACTAAACTTAATGGCTCTGTCATTCAGCTCTATCATTTGGATTTGGCATTCAGCATTATCATTTGGCTCTATCATTTGATAATGTGGTCCCCATTTGGCTTTTTATTTGGTGCTATCATTCAATTTTTTCATTCACTATTATCACTTGGTTATGTGCTCTTCTAGTTTTGGTTCCCCTTGTTGCTTGATTGGTATCTTAGGCCCCAAGGGATCTATTATATATATCTAACAAATTTAAGTGTAATATTATATATTAATAAAAAGGGTTGGTGAGCCAACCCAAAAAATATATATATCCCTAAAATTTTGGTGATCCAGTCGCATCTACCAACCCTAAAAAATTGCCAAAACCAAAATCCTAAAAATGGAATATTCATGAATTAACAAATATTCGCCACTAAAAAAACCCTACATATGATCATGTGTGTTTCTCAAAGTTCCCTTATGATTTATACCTATATAGAGGTAATTTATAATGATTAATTAATGTTATTGTTCATTGTACATATATGTTGTATATATATATGTTTGTGTGCATGCATGTTATTATGACTGACAATGATATTTCGTATATTTAGTTGATGACCACAGAAGACTCCATCATCTATTAGGGAGGGAACAAATGTAGGTGTTGTTTATGTGATTCACCTACACAACAACTCTTTGAGGTACATGGTATAGTTATATATTACATAAAGTTTAATTTTAAATATGGATGTATGTTTTTTAATTATCCTCTATACTTATGTAAATCACTGATATACAAAATAATTATCTACACAAATTACTCCAGTGATGTCTTCTAGTATTTTTGAGATGATTAGTATGGGTGGTGTGGTATAGTTAGAAATTTTAATTTGTAATTTTTCATATTATATTTCAATGATGATATTTATGAGATAATTTTGAATTTTTATTTTGGATGTATATATATGTTTGTAGGGATCTGCACCTTCCATCATCAGGAGTAGGCCATTGACTCATAGTAGTGATCCATTTCACATTCATATTGACCAATGTAAACCTATCATCAACCCTTTTGAGTGATAATCTCAAATTTATTGTGACTATCAACTTGTGGTAAGTACACATATGAATAATTTTTGGATGATTTGAAAAATTTAACATGTTAATTTTGTATCTTGTTATAGCATGTAAAATTTCTAACAATATTTGAATATGAATAGTTGGAGTTATAGGTGAGTTTGAAGTAGAAAAGGACTCAGTAAATCCACTCAAAGACCTTTAGTCATGATCAAGGCATCCAAGGGAGAGGCTTAAACAAACAAGATAAAGAGAGTGATGTATTTTGATGATTAAGAGATCATGCTTATGACATTTTGTCATATGCCTATATGGCTTGATGTATAGTTATTTGGCATGTTGTATATGCCTATATGGCACTAACCTCAAATATTGTATTATGTTCACTTTTTTTTATTATTTCACATTTTAAACATTTAAGTCTATTGATTTTTGTTAAAATGCATGGAAAAATTATGTATAATTATGTTTAAAATATATTGTTCAATAATTTGTTCTAATTTTGAATATCTTTCATACTCTTTCACAAACCTTTGTTTACAATATTTCATACTCTATTATCTTGGATTGGTCTTACAAGACCAGTAGTTTCTAATGTAGGTAAAATATAATCATCTAGAAACCTCTACAAAACATATGCCTATGATACCTATGGTTGCAAAGTTGATCCCAAAATCACCTAGCTCAATGTTTTGTCCTTGATCTTTTCTACTAGGTTCATGGACTTACTCACTATATTATATTATTATCAACATCAACACTCTCTTATGCTTCCTCAAGGTTTTGATATTTACCTCAATCACCTCTCAAGGTTCAACTCACTCTAGAATCTCCACTGTCCTTTTGCAATCAATCTTATCTCACTATTTCAATACACCTTCTAGGCTTGTCTAGGCCTATTGTCATCTACCTTATCTATATGCACTTAGGTCACCTATTATAGCTTCCAACCTCCTACCCTATCCTAAAATATGCCAACTAACCTTTCTTGAAGGCCTCAAATATTTGTTGCACCTATCTTCCACTTTTGCCCAAGTAGGACTACAAGGCCTAGTAGGCCTAATTCACATTCTTATAGATTTTTATTTCCTATAAGACCTTATTACTCACTTATAACCCCACTCTCATTCTTATCATACTCATTTCAATATCAAACAACTATTATCACAAGCTTAAACCTCCACTCTTCCACCTTGTCCACTTACTGCCCCTTGTTGGCTTCAGGGACTAGGCCTAATAGCTACACTCTATTATAGACATGTTCCACAAAGGATTTAGGCTTCTTTGGGACTGATTTTGGCCATATCTCCTCTCATATACCTACCTCAACCTCCAAACCACCTTCAACATTTTAAGTATGGAAGCCATACATTTAGTTGTCATAATTATCATTGCATTATGTTAAATTTATATGTTATGTGTAAAGAGGGTTTGTGGGTAAAAGTTGGGTGGATTGGAATAATTGATCCAAATTTCCACTCCTTCAGATAATTTGGCTGATTAAGGGCATTATAACTTGATTTTAGGTCTAAGTCCACCAATAATCCATTCCTTTTCATAATTTAAAATACCATGTTGATTAAATTAGGTGATAATCATTCTTAGATATGAATCTAATATACCCCTATTAAAATTAGGGTTATAAGTAAACATTTATTAAACAATATAAGTGTTTTCCATGAGGATAAGGAATTGTTTCATAATTACAATCAACAATCTATTTTCATTAAGATTAATTTCAAAAATGTATATTATTATTACATTGAATGGCCCTTCAATCATGATAAGTTGTAGGTTTTAGGGGTTGGACCTAATTTTATTCATATTATTTAGATGCTCTTTTTTGTTACTTCAACTTATCTTTTTGTTAATGGTATGCATTCTAAATAGTTTGGTCTCTTCCACTCCACTAAACAAGTATGTCCTCTTATCCTAACACTTTATGTTTGTTACAGAATTATTTGGGTATGTGCAATGATTTTTGTTTCTCAAGAACTTATTTGAGGAATTTACCTCCCTATGGAGAACTCTCCTCAAATATCTAATGTCCATTTTATCGATGATTCCTTCCTTCATTAATTGAATAAATAATTATCAAATAAGCAATATAATGCCTTGATAATTTTTATTTAGATTCAAGCTCTAATATTTATTGAAGGAAGACATAAATACTTTACTCATATCCCTTATTGGCTTCTAAATTTTTTTTGGAAATGGGTTCAACATGGTAAGACTATTTGCTTTCTTAGCATCATGTTATATTTTCAACCTACCCCTTCCTATTATGAAAGTATGTCAGAGCTACTTATTTCCCATTATCTACCTTATTGATCATTATTGACCCCACTCTCATGCTTATCATACTCATTTCAATCTCAAACAACTATTCTCACAAGCTTAGACGTTCACTCCTCCACCTTATCCACTTACTACCCCTTGTTGGATTCAAAGACTAGGACTACCAACTGAAATCTATTATAGACCTATCCCACTAGGGTTTTAGACTTCTTTGGGATTGATTTTTGGCCATATATCCTCTCATATACTTTCCATTTGTACGTACCAAACATAATTTATGGGCATTTTGGTGAAACAAAACACTAACCAAGAGGGATGATGTCCTTATCTGACTCATGAAGTCAATTACAACATTAAAAGAAGGAAAGAAAAAAATTATCATCCCTCTCAACATGTGTTAACTTGGTTTTATGATGGCCTTCTAGGGTCAAACTACAATACTGTGTCCCACTAGCAGGACAGAAAAATAGTAAGAAATAAATAAATAAATAAAAATCCTAAAAAATACTTAATGATTTTTAGAAAATTTGGAAAATTGTATATGAACTACATATTTTTCTATATAGTCTAAAGCATATTTGTTGATTAATTTCAATGACAAAAACTCAAGGTATTTTTAGGATAATATGGAAGTGTATGTGGCCTCTTTATGCCAAAAAGTGGGATAGATTATCATGTTTTGACCCTCTAGAGGGTTGGCATAGAAGACATGTCATTTGCCCTTTGAAATTGAAATAAATTCCTTGATTGATGTGTTAAAAACCTAGATAAATTCCTCCACTACATTTATATCTATTCTTGACACCTCATGATATGATGTGAAACTCCTAAAATTGATGCAATAGGTATGATATCTCATATGCTCACTTTGTCATCTTGCCAAGCTTGCCAAATGCATAGTAAAAAATTATAATTTGGTGAATTTACATGATTTGGGTAGATAATAATCCTAATGATGACTTTAAAATAATTTCCATGTTATAATAGACCTCCATGTAATTTTTTATCCCTCTACTCCACTTGAAACTCTAAAAATACCCAATTTGGTATTTCTAGTCCTCAAGAAGCCCTAAATTGGCTTAGGGGGTAAAAGATAAGTTTTAAGCTCACATATGTCCCTTTTTGGGATAATTATGTAGGTTTAAATGGTATAAATCTGTGGGATTTTTAAAAACTCGTAAATTCTTCATAAAACTCCAAAATAAAAATTATTTCTAAGCTACCTCTTTACTACTCTGTAGGAGACATAAAGGTGTTTCAAAGTGACTTGGGCTCATTTTTTCTCCTTATAAGGTAAATTATCATTGATTAAAGTATAAAAAATATGATAATTTATTATAGTACCACATTCCTTACCTCTAAGCATGCCTAGTTAGGAGATGGAGTACTCATTTTGGCCTCAAGCAATATTGACAACAAATGTTGTCAACATGCCAACTAAGTTGGATAAATCTACCTCCAAGGCCTCGTGGTTGAAAAATATCATAACCAACATTTTTGGGTGTAAAGTAACATATATGACTGAATTATTGGCTTCTAATCACTCCTGGTTATGATAAGGATCACCCAATCTGGCCTCAAGACCACATTTTCGTATAAGGCAAAATTGATGTTTTTAAAGGAAACTTTGGATATGCATAAAATGGAAACCGTAAGTCATATCCATGAACCAAAAGAACTTGGATGTGAATTTATAACTCATCCAAATTCACAAAAAATACCATGAATCTAAAATAATCTATTAATTTGTGGTATAATATTCTATGATCAGTCATACAATACAATCTTTTATATAATTAAGAGATAGATTATTTACCTCCAATAGAAATTTATACTTCCTACACCTATTAATACATCACTTCCAATAGATCAATATGTGAAAATCCTTAGGATGTAAAAATTACATGTTTTCCCACTACCACGGCCTTGGAATCCATGTGGATACATAATTTTGCAATAATTCTAGCCTTGAGTAACATTGACAAACCTATAGGGTATCATGGATAAAAAATAGAATTACCACCATGTTGTGGGATGATATTAACATATAATACATCATTATTGGCCTCTAAGAATGCCCATTTATGAGATGAAGCACCCATTTTGGCCTCAAGTAATATTGACAATAAATGTCATCAACATGCAGGCCAAGTTGTAGATCTCTACCTTTAGGGTCTCATGGATAAAAAATAACATCACCAACACATCAGGAGTGGTGAATAATGTCTATAATTATATTATATGCCTTTGATCACTCTCGATTAGAAAAAAAGCACCCATTTTGACCTCAAGATGACATTTCCCTATAAGGCAAAATTATTGTTTTTAAGTAAACTTTAGATAGGCATAAAATGGAAAGCCTAAGTTTTATCCATAAATTGAAAGAACCATCCTATGAATTTATAATTCCTCTATGCACACCTCAAATCCCATTAATTGAAAATAATCTATGAATTTGTGACATAACATTCTATGATCAGTCCTATAATGCAACTTTTATATAGTTAAGAGATAGGTTATTTGCCTCCAATAGAAATTACCACTTCTTAGACCTCATATTATTATTTTGTCACTTAAAACAACTTGGTGTGTGTAAATTACATGTGTTCCCACTGCCACATCCTTGGAATCCATGTGAATACGTAATTTTTCAACAATTCTGACCTTGAGCAACATTGACAACAAATATTTTTAGCATGCAAGCCAAGTTGGATATTTCAACCTCCAGGGTCACATGGATAAAAAATAGCATCACCACCATGTCAAAGGTTATTAATAACATCTATGAACACATTCTTGGCCTCTGAGCATGCCTAGTTAGGAGACAGAGCACCTATTTTGGCCTCAATCAATATTGATTATAAATATTGTCAACATAAGATCCAAGTTGGAGATCTCTACCTCCAAGGCCTTATGGTTGAAAAATAGAATTGACATCATATTAGGTGTGGCATATAACATCTATGAACACATTTTTTTCCTTTGACCATTCTTGATTAGGAGATAGATCACCCATTCCATCCTCAAGTATTGTCCTAAAACATAGCTCTGAGCATAGTTTTCAATACAAAGCTTATAGTTGGAAAATATCTAGGCACAATCACTTCATGATCCTCAAAGAATAAATTTTTAGTGCATACATACAAATATATAATATTTTATTTTATACCTTGATGATCAAAAATATGTTTATAAACTCAAACAAGTATGTGTTTCTCATATATAGCAGATTGGTAAATTATATTTTCCTTGATATCTGTGAATTTTGGAAAGTTATTATCAACTAAATAAGTAAATAAGAGGTCAAAATAGATGTGTAGGAAAAATAATGGGATTTTTAAAGCCCTAAAACTCAATTTATGATTTTTTTTAGTTGTTACCAATGATAGAACCCTACCTAGGTTTTAAGTGAGATTTTGGATTTTAGAAAATTTTAGCTCATGAATATCACTCAAATTGGATCTGTAGAATGTTTATAACCTATTAAAAATATTTTAGGGTTTATAAATATATTCACACATTTGGAATGCTCATTATTGAAAAAACTCAGTTTAGAATCCTTTAAGAGACTTAATTAGGGCTTTCTTAAAGCAAACTAGACATATTTCTGAGATCAATACCCATGGGAGTCTTCATAAATAATATATCTGGCCAAATGAGTATTTAGAATGGTGGATATTTTATTTATATGGTGTCTTATATGAAATTTATCCTCAAAATTTAATGTTTGAAGGGCTACAAGGCCTAGAGGGCTAATGAAGGCAATTTTATGAGTATAATGATTCCATTTCTTTTCAAAATGTTATCAAAAGGTTACATTATCTTGATATGATTAAAATGATAGTTTTGTCATGTGTGAAATGGATATAATATGACACAAATAATTTCTTTGTCAATATTGAAAGGGATAGAGGGACTAGTGGCATCATCAACAAACATTGACAACAAATATTGTCAACCAACAATCATACCTTCAAAAACCAAAAGCTTCTCTTAACTTCTAGAATATGGAATTCTTTACTAATGTTTCCAACCATTTGAAGATGGAAGCTAATTTGGCACCACTAAGGTCTATAAAAAATATGTTAGTATCTAGTTAAATTGAGATTTATATGTAAAACTTGATAAATTAATAAAATTTGATCAAAGTAAATACATTTGCATTTGAGAATTCAACATACCTTGGGGGTTCAATATAAGGAACCACTAAGATCATATATATTATTTATAATATCAATAATTGCTTCATGGTGAGATTCACAAACCTTCCATATAGTCCTTTTCAATGGTCTACCTTGATATTTGTGCAGCTAAATATTTCTTACAAGAACCAAATTTGAATAGTGAAGTGTCTTCCTATGTACTTCAAAGTATTCAAATAACCATACATTAGAGTTTGGTAATTTTAAAATACCTTTGACTAATATAAATCTATGGATAATTTTCAACAAATTTAGAGTATAATTGTGTTTCATTCATATACAAAAAAATGTTTAGGATGTAGTTCACGATTATGAGAACCAACTCTTTTTTTCACTACATGTCTAATATTAGGCAATACCTTTGTGTTATCTTTCCAAAATTCTATAATTAAATCTTTTAGGGCATCAGTTGTAGCCTTGTCTTTCTATGGGAATCTATCAGAGAATTTCCACAAGTCATTGTTACCATCAACATAAAGTCTTGTACATCTCTTAATTAATTTCATTAGTGTTTTCTATTTATGTGCAAAGCTCGACTTGTTTCTATAATCAATTGTTCATTTTTTGTTTTACCACTTACCAAAGAAGTTATAATAACGCTTTGGGTAGCATTACCATCATTGGTGCATTTCCTCATACCTACTTGATGATATGCACTATGAAAATTATCAATAATTGCCTTGTTTACACCATCAATATTAGATTTTCTTAGTCATAGGGTCTTCATTTTAGGTATCATCTTTTTTTACTTTCATCAATGTAACAAATAATTGACATATTTGAGTTTCATTTAAATCTTGAAAGTACCAATCCCAAATTATTTCATCTTTTCTTCTCATAATGTGCTCAAACATTTTTTTAGGCATCAATTTCAAAATGGATTCATCAAGATTAATTAAATACATTGGTTTTATTTTATAAATCCTTGGAGGTGTTCTTAATGGTATATTTTATTGATTTTGTGTTTTCATATTATTTTCTTCATTAGTAGGTTCTTCATTCAGTGGTGTTCCCATGTTATTTTCTTCATTGTAATTTTTTCCATTAGGTGTTTCCATATTAGTTTCATCATTAGTAGTTTCTCCAATACATTTTCCATACAATTCACATCATAATGCACACTATCATCATCATCATCATCAAAATAAAAAGTAGTAAAATTTGAATGTGGACTTGCATTATAATTGGGTATAGTTGATGATGGAAATTGTATAGTCAATGAATCAACCCTTTCTCCTATAGTGAAGGTCAAGTTAGAATCATACCAGTCTAATCGTAGGGGTTTTAAAGTTTTATCTAAGATCCTAAAGATGTGAGAGGGTTTTTGTTATAAATTTTGAGAAATAATCAACAAGTTATCAAAACAACTTATTCCATTATGACAATCAGAAATCTATTTATCAAATCATGAAATAGTTAAGATAAGAATTTTTAAGCTATTCTATCTAACAAAGAAAACCTATGAGTTAGATAGTCTCTTGAAGAATAGAGACTATAGTATTCAAATAGTATCTTTGCTTCTCACTTGTAATGTTCTTCAAATTAACTCTAAAGATAAATTTGAAATAGAAGATAAATATCAAAGAAAAAGAGAGGTACAAACACTAAGCAAAAGAGTAACTAACAACAAACAAAGTAATAAATAAAGTAAACAACTAATCCTAAATCAAAGAAATAAACAAGAACAGACAAGCAACTAAGAAAAGATCTATTCTAAACAAAATAGGAAATAAAATGCAAGAATTAACTAAAGAAACATTCAAAGGAGAAAAAATAAAGAAAAAACAAAAAAAGAACCTAAGAAAAAAGTAATCTAAATTAAGAAAACTAATTAAAAAAATAAAGCAAAACAAGCTAATAAAAGATAAATAAAGACTGCAGGAAAATAAGTAATCTAAATAAGGAAAACTAATTAAGAAATAACTAAAGCTTAGGAAAATGAAGGAGATTAATCTAAATACTAAAATAGACTAAGAATCTATTCTAAACAAAGCAAAATAAAATACTTAAACTAAAATAGATATAAAAATATTAACTTAGAAGATATAAAGACTATCAACCTATAGCAAACTAAAGAAATAATAACTTAAGAAAATATATAACTATTTAAGATAAAGAAAATAAATAAATAAACTAAGAACTAATAAAAGAGACAATATAAAGTAAAATAACTAAAAATTAAACCTATATCTAAGATAATCAAAGTGAAAAAAATGAGATTTAGAAGAAATCTGAAATATCTATTTATATTAAAGTTAGAGTCAAATAATTATAAAAGATGTACAAGTCTTTAAAAGAGAGTCATCATAAAAATATAAATTTTATTGAGAAAACCAACATCTTTTCTTTACAAAATTTTGAATGACAACTTTGCAATTAAAATAGATCAATGAGATGTCATGAAATGGCATAATGATCATCATTATTTAAGTTGAATACTTAAAATCTACATATAAGACTAGAAGTAGTAATCATCAAAAGATATTAAGCTTAGCAAAACTTCAAATAATCAATAATATATGATAAATAAAATTGGATATACATGTATTGCATAAACAATTACTAAACCATCAAATAAGGTGCCATTGGGTCTATATGCAAAAGTTGTTCTATCTCAGAGAAGTTGCATAGAAAGAAGGGATAAATGATTGACTTCAAAAAATACTTAAGTCTTCAATACATGTTATGCTTATGTCTTCAAATAAGTGCTTGATCTTTTCTTATACTTTCAACTTAGTTGTGAAATAAGTTATAACTAACTTTAATTAGTTATTAGTTAATGTTAACTTATTGACTTTCAACAAAGTCAATTAATCATAAACTAAAAGTGGTTAGAGACAGATTAATTAAGACTTTAAAAGTCTTAATTTGATCAATATATTAAAAATAATAGACCTAGAATACTAATTTTAATGGGTGGGGACCCATATTAATTAATAATACAATAGATTACATATCAATCATAAAATAAATAAGTCATAAATTGATAAATTCTATTCATATTTAAATCATAACACATATTTATTTAATTTAAGCATATATAATTATGTCAAACTTTTAAAATTGTTGTATTTACCAAAATTTGTCAAATTCTGAAAATCAAAGTGTCATGCTGAAATATCACCATAAAAAATAAAGTCTAGCACTTAAACATAAATTATCCTTTGGATGACCAATAGTCATCTGAATCTGACAACACTTCAACTACTTATTTGTCTTATTCATGAATATAACTATTGTACTCCATTTAGTTACAAAGAATGGAAGCAATCTGGTTCTCGAATCAATCATATTGTCATCAACCTCTAGCTTAATTCTTTTTAGCAATCTGACTTCCTTTGGTGCTTCAGGTTCAGTTTGACTAGCAATCCTCTATTTAGCAATGTTCTTATCAACAGTTCAAGGTAGAAAATCCATGGTTCTCCTTTTGTCAGCATAACCCTGGTTTCCTAAACTCAATCTCTCAGACCTCAAAAGGGGTTCACTATGGGCACCAGATAAACTAAAATTTCTACATTTTCCAACAAGGTCTTCTTGAGAAGGAGGTGTATCTAAAAGAATATCCATCTTCCTAAGGTCTTTTGCATGAGAAATTTTTGTTTCAAGTTATGTAGGCTGATTAGCAGGTAACTGATTGGTAGGCAAAGGATCATCAAATTTTTCACCTCTAAAATTAAGGCATTGTAGTGGTAAATGTCAAGGATCATGCTCCAGAAGGTGAGATGAGCTACTTTGAGAATGTGCATGGGCTCCAAATCTATATCCATGGAAACCCCTATAACCTTTATAACCCCTAATATTTGGGTTAATAGTTAAATTACTTAGAATATTCTAAAACTCATGATCATAAGCATCAAAGTGAATGGACATTATTGTGCCTCTATGCAATCTAGGCCCAAAACATACTGCATGAAATCTACCCTTATTAAAAACTCTACTAGAATTTGACTGACTAACATCGCTATTAGAATTTTTTCCCCATACTCTATCATCATTACTTTCTGTTAGATGATCCCACCCAGACATACAGGTCAATCTGACATACAACAACAAACCCTAGGATTGAGAGACAAAATAAACTACAAACTATAATAATCCATCAAATAAACTAAAACTACATCATGAATCAAATATACTGTATATAAATCATAATCTACATTAAACCTCAAATACCATCATGATTCTGATATTAATTATAAATATAAAAAAAAATTAGTCTCAATGTCCATTTTTAAAGAAAAGCCTAAAACTTCAATTTTGAGGTTAAACTTCAAATAAAATCTCATGTCTTTCTCATTAGCTTTGCATCCATTAAATAAAGAAATGTGCCATTATCATTTCAACACAATTGACTAATTTAATACAGATTTCCACATATGGATTCCAATTCCCATACTGTCAATCACACTTTAAATTAAAACTAGATGTCTGAGAAAAACTTTTTAGTAACATGTTAACCCAAACTAAGATCAAACATCCTTACGACTCACAAACTCTAATATTTTTAGATTACAGACTACAAATCATGATCAATTCCTAGTCTTTCAAATAATAGAACAACTATGACTTCTTCATATCAAAAACAACTTCCATGTATGCAATCTTTATATTTTCAAAATAAAGTCATTATTCATTATTTTTTAAAAACCCTAAAAACTGAATGCCATGTGCTTAGGATAAAACCCTAACTTGTGCTATATCAAATTCAAACAATTTTATACTATAGACTACCATCTATTATATGAACAAACTGACCTCTTCATCCAAACATATTTGACAACTTGAACATATAGTTTACAAAAATAACCATATATGTAACCGAAAATGCATGCACTAAATTTTGTTAATATTTCTAGGTCCATACCATCATTTTCAAACTCAATTGTCTCTTCATCTAAAAAATCATAAATTGAACCAATATAAAACCCTGAGTCTAACATTAGTTTTAAATATAAGATATCTACGTACATATCCTTCTAGCCATATTTCAAAATCAAGACAAATAGTTTTGTGCATAAAAATAGCTAAGAAAAACTTGAAAACCTTCCAATATTTCTACAAAATTTGTGTAAGATTGTCATCATTTTAACCCAAAATAAATAAATAGGTATTAAAATATCTAAACACTAGAGGGTTACCCAAGCATATACCCTAAACCAAAATCTTGAAAACCCAGACTTCAACATGATACAAATATTATCGAAACCCTTGACATATAAATAACTAGGATAAGAAATTTCTCAATCTATTTCATACCTAGTTTCGAAAATAAAGATAGTCTAAAACATGCAAGTGAATCTTCATAATGAGATTGAAGAAAACACACTAATGTCAAAACAAAATATTGTTTGAAATAGTTTTCCCAAAGAAACATTCGAAAATGCAAAACCTACACCTTGGACTTCCATCATTCAACCAAAACCAAAGATTAAAATTTATTTATCTCTCAGAAAGATGTCAAGTATGTAAGCTTTAAAAAGAAAAATTCATATTTTATTTAGATCTCTACACGCATATGATTTCCCTATAAAACTAAGTTATAAATTATACAAAAGAAAAATCCTTTTGCATGTGTATCAACCAACTATCACTTTCAAAACTTTTTTTGCACAAGCTTTCAAAATATTCTCAAAAACCTTTCAAATAAATAATACTTCTTTCTCAAAGTTTACATGCGTAAAACCATATATTTCACACCATAGTTCTAACCTTAAACATTCAAATAAACCCATAAATAAATTGACAATAATTGCATTCTAAAGATTCACTGAAAACTTGAAACTACTTTTCATACTCTTCAACAATTGATCAAAGCAAAAACTCAGAACTTATTTACTGTTATGCAAACTAGAAATCACTTAAAACTTATCTTCCTCACTCTAAACTTCCATTCATCACTAGAATATTTTCAAAGACTGATCAAAAATTTTGTGAACATACCTGGTATTCTCACTCGAATCTTTTGCCAAATATTCTCACTAAACTTCATTCCGCAACTCACCCTCTATCTTGCCTGGGCTTTGTTCCTACACAAAGCTTGCGAACAAATGATCAAAAATGATTAAAAATAAACCTTTTATTTACCAACATAATCCCATAACTAATCAAGTAACATGGTTACTTTTCATTGGTTTGCATTAATTAATTACATACTTATTAGTCTTGCTAAGTTACTTATCGTCATTGACAAGTTTATCTAGGACCATCTCTTCTTACTATCTCTTTAGCTAAATACCAATTTTCAAAGAATAGACTATTTTAATTAATGCCCTTGCCACCAAATCCCTAGGTTATCTCAAAGCATCTCAAACATGAGATTAGACTTAAATTCATTTACCAACTCACCTACCATGAAGCTCAATTTACCAATTGGTCTCCAACTCGATCGAATATTTACTTTGTCACCAATCGAAGGTCTTAGGACTTATGCATTTCATAATGATTTTATAATTGTCGATCACCTAAATATCATGGTCAAAGACCTTTGAAACAATAGTTATTATTTTTAAGAACTAAATATATATTCCACAAAGGGATCAAATATAAACTTTAGTATATGATTCCTAAAGTTTTAAAGTAGACTATGTGATAAGTCCCTTTATTCATTTTCAAGTGAAGTGAACCTCTCAAAATAAGTCTATGTCATTTTCAAAGAATTTTTATGATATTCATCTATCTCATAAATCCTATTTTACACATAAATGTTCAAAATACAAGAAATGAAATACATGCTTTGGGAAGTATGATCACCAAATTTGACTTATTTACTCAAATCTTGAAACAACTAAACTTAGTAAGCTAATTAGGTTTCCATGCAATGAACCATGTATTAGTTGCAAGATCAAAACAAATCAGACTACCAATTGTATAAATTTGGATATAAGTATTACTAAACCATCCAAATCATATTGGTATTTCAAATAACCATCATATCAAATAGTGAATGAAACTGGGTTATTCATCAAATGTAGATTTTCAAAATAACTTTTGAATATACCAAATTTGATTGCAATGTTTTTCTAGGTATCATATTACCATTATTATCTAAATCATCAATAAAATCCACTTATGAGGGCTTAAAAACATCAAATATCAACTAAAATAATGAAAAAATTGAAATTCAATGTATCAACTGAAACTGTCAAAGTGTATTGAATCTAAAAAGTAGAATAGTTGATCATATCTATAACTATATATGCATATTTTATTCATTTATCTACCATGATTTTTAAAACCACTTAAAAAATAAATAAAATTTATCAATAAATCATTATAATTTCATAATAAAAAATGCATCTAAATATACTACTAATCAATAAGGTTTTTGACACAGTTTTAGGCTTTATGACAAGGTCATCTTTATGGCAACAAGTATAGATTTTGAAAATTTTAGGGGGTGTATAAAATAGGCATAATATTAGTGACCTTGCTAGTCAATTTTGTGAAATAAATTTGAGTAGCAACAAATTACCTATTATAAAATATATTTTTACCTTGATAGTGTGATCCAAGAAAATTATTTCTCAAGTAGCTAAGCGTAAACCCTTTAAATAATGAATTCAAGCAACGGATGGATTATTCAGCTAATGTGGCACAAATAAGGGAAAATGAATAATAAGGAAGTTTGGGCTAGAGGTAAAATAAGTTACAAATGCCTTAAGCACAAAATCTGAAAAATGAAGTAATACTTCTATAACCAAATATAAGTCAGTCATATTATTCATTTATTATGAAAAATTAAATTTGTAAGAGTAATTTATAAAAATGAAAGATACAAAACTTTCACATATTATTACACTCTTCCTTCATAATGTGATATTCCTCATTTCACAATCTTTCATTGATCATTTTGAAAATAAAAAAAATCAAAGCAAAATAAAAGACAAAAATGGAACATCAACAAAACAATGAAACAAAAAGAAAAACAAACTAAAAGAAATTAGAAAATAAAGTAAAAGAGCAACAAATGGATAACTAATCATGAAATAATTTTAAGTGATGGTCATTTACTAAATAATGTATCCAATTTTCTTCAAAAATTTTAAGATGAAAATCATTATTTCCAATAACTATGGCAATTATGTAAAGTCCAAATCATAAAGTATCAAACTTATGATGTTTTCCAAGGTCCTCATGGGATTTGTCTCAATATAAAACTAAGTCACCAACATTAAACTTTTTACTAAAAAACTTTTTATCAAAAAATTTATTTAACTTTTGCTTAGCCTTCTTTAATTTCTATAATGTTGTTGCCTTGGATTCATCAAGTGCTACCAAATCATGCAACCTTTGTTTAATTAAATTTGTATCTTTAGCTATATATTGTAGAGAAGTCCTGTTAAAGAAATTTGAAGTTCTATTGGTAAAGTAGCTTCAAAACCATATGCAACCTTTGTTCTATTGGATTCATCAAGTGTTACCAAATCATACAACTTTTGTTCAATTAAATTTGTATCTTTAGTTATATATTATAGAGAAGTCCTGCTAAAAAAATTTAGAGTTCTATTGGTAAAGTACCCTCAAAATTATATGCTAACATGAAAGATGAATAACTAGTTGCTACCTTAACAATAGTTCTATTAGCTCATAAGGCTTCAAAAAGATGTTAATTTTTTTTGTTATCACAATCTAATTTTTTCATAATAGAAATCAAATTTTTATTAGTGAACTCATTTTGTCTATTTCCTTATGGATAATACTTAGATGAATGACTAGAAATAATAGAATATTTTTCTAAAAATTATAATAACTCATTTGAAATAAATTGAGGTCCATTATCTGAAATAATTTTATATGGAACTCCAAATCTAGATAAAATTTGATTTTTTAATAAAAAAAATTACTTCACTTGTTACTGAACTTTTAAATGCTTTGGCCTCAATCCACTTGGTGAAATAATCTGTCGCTATCAAAATGTAACTATGACCTATAGATGAAGGTGGATGAATAACTAAAATAAATTCAATGCTCCATTTAGTAAAAAAAATTTCAAGAATAACCATATTTAAAGGCATTGTAGGTAGTTTATCCCTTCCAATAAATAGTTGACAAGGCATACCATAACGAACTAACTTATAAGAATCTTGAAACAAGGTAGGCCAATAATAACCAACCCTCAAAATCTTATAAGCTATTGTTTTTGTAGTATAGTGTCCACCATAGTTTTCTTCATGGCAACTCTTGAGAACTTTTTGAGTTTGATTATGCATAAGACATCTTAACAATACTCCATCATGGTTACGATAAAACATAAAAAAAATTAATAAATAAAAATTTAATTATTTAATCTTAATGAACACCTTTTTTTATTATTTAAATTGTTAAGATAAGCTTGACTCTAAAAATAATAAACTAAATCATGATAGTAATCATCTTTAGCCAATAAATAGTCACATTCATTCATTTCGAGATCAAACTTAAAAAAATTAGAAAATTCAATAATTTTCATAGTTTTTAAGTGTGTTTTTAATTTTTATCAACTGATAAAACTAAGACAGTAATATCCAAAGCAACATTCTCAGCTAAGTGTTTTTCTAGTTCATTACCTTTAATAGTTTTATAAGTTTCAAATTCAAGATCAAATTTTTGAATGCATAAGATCCACTTAGCAAGCCTTCCTTGAATAGTTGGATGTTTTAAAAGATATGACAAAAAGGTATATTAGATCACACAAAAACTTTGTTTCTCATTAATAGATACCAAAATGTAATAAAAAAAGAAACAAGTGAGAAAACAATTTTTTTAATAAGGGGGTACCTAATTTCTACATCTTTTAGGACTTGGCTCATGTAATTGATAGGTTTCTCTTCATTATTTTCAAACTCTTGAGTTATAATAGCTCTTATATCCTTTTTAGTAGCATTAACGTAGAGGATAAATGCTTTCTTAAAGTTAGGTTTAACAAGGACAAGAACACTTACAATTGCATTTTTAATATAATTAAAAGCTAACTCAACATTTTCATCCCAAACATATATTTTATCATTCTTAAGCAACAGTTGTAAAGGACTATATTTTTTAGCAAAATCAAAAATAATTTTTCCACCAAAATTAATCTTGTCAAAGAAAGATCTTAAACTTGATTGATCCTTGGGAGGAAGTAGTTCATTTATAGCTTTCACACATTCAAAGTCAATTGAAATACCTTTTTTAGAGATTATGTGACCTAACAACTTTCCCTTAATCACACAAAAACAAACTTTTTTGGATTTAGATAAATGCCAAAAATTTTACATCTTGTGAATACTTCATGAAGATGATCTAAATGCTTCTTTATTTTTTTAAATGAACAGTGAGATCATCTAAATAAATTTTAAATAACAATGCCTTTTAAATCATCAAAATCAACACGCATGGCCCTTTGAAAAGTGGCTCCTGCATTCATTAGATTAAAAGGCATTTGATTGTAAGCAAACATATTTCTACAAGTGGTAAAAGTGGTTTTATTTCTATCATCAAGATTCACAAATATTTGATTATAATCTAAAAATCTATCTAATAAAGACATCATTTCTGATCCTACAATCTATTGTAAAATCTTATTTATGCTAGGTAGAGGAAAATTATCTTTTATACTTGTTTTATTTAAATATCTAAAGTCAACACAAAGTCTAATATCACTATTTTTCTTTCTGACTAGAACTAGATTAGCTACCCATTTTGAATATATTATAAGAAAAATGACACCAACGTCAATCATTTTATCTAGCTCTTTGTTAATGGTGTCCTCTAACAAAAAGTTGATTCTTCATATTTTCTGTCTAATAGGTTTGATACCAGGAATAATAAAAATGTCATGCTTGATAATATTAGTATCATAACCTTTAAGGTCCTTGTATGACCATGTAAAGATATCAATAAATTCTTTAAACAATTTAATGAACTTAACTTTTTCATTTTTAGTCATTTAAATTCCCAAATAAACAAACTTAGGATCTTCATCAATACTTAAATTTATAGGAGTGATTTCACCTATGATTCTCCTTGATGGATCTTTTATCCTGAAGATTTTTGATTAATCATTGAGTGAAAACATAGATTCTAAGATTACTAAATCAACAGGTAATTTATTAGTACTTAGATGTAAATAATCTCTACAATTAAGTGCATAGTCATCATTATCAAAGTAATTGCCTTTTAAAAAATGAATATATATGCTCATCACAACCAAACACAGACCAAATATCATTCAAATCAAAAAATTTAGGACAAAAATTTTTATCTAAAGAAAAATCAATAGTGGGCTTAATTTCACTCAAAGTGGGATTAAAAGTATAAACTACAAGCTTATCAACTCTTACGTTGAACTCTAAGAATCTGTGTGATATTAAAGCTTCAAATTTCTCAAATAATGACCAAATCTTTTATGTAGATGCAAATGGGTTTGATTAGTATTATAAATATTGTGAACTCGTCTTACTACTAGCTCTGAATCTCCAAAAACTTCTAAAATTTTAACATTAAATTTTATGGCCTTTTCTAATCCTAAACATAATGCCTCAAATTCTGTTGTATTATTAGTATTTTTAAAAGACAATTAAAAATCATAACAAAAAATTTTATCAACAAGAGATATAAAACAAATTCCAACATTGCTACCTTGTTGAGAGCAAGTCCCATCAAAGTAAAGATACCATAAAATATTTATTTTAAATATTTCTTCATGCTAATTTTTTTATTCATCTTAATTCAATATTTCATAAGTTTCAATACCAATTTTAAGGTAAGAAATATTAGATAAAGAAGGTGATTCGATTGGAGTACCAAAATAAATTTCTCTCTTAATAAATGCAATCTCATTATTAGCAAAAACTTAAGTTATATCTTTCCTAATGAAAGCCTTAGTGGATTTACACCAATCCCTTCCTAATAAGATTGCATAATTACTAAGAATATCCAAGACTTGAATATTAGTCATATATCTGATACGTTCATCCTGCACAATTTTAATAACTATGTCATGAAACTTATCATAGCTCTTAGTTTGTGTAGCATCAAAACTAGTAAGTTTCCTATTGTCTACTTCATAAGAAATACTCAATTGATCTACAATGCATTTAGACATGATATTATTTGAAGCGTGTGTATCTGAAATATATTTATGGATTATTTTATTTCTAATTTAAATGGTAACGTAGAAAAGAGGTATATAATCAGCAAGGGGGTCAAAGTGTTGAGCATAAATATGTTTAAATTTATTTTCCTCTTGTAAACTTACATCAACTTTGGATTTTTTACTACTTCATTTATGTTATCTAACTATCCTCGAAGACTAGTAGCCTACAGTAGAGAAAATCTATCTTTAATTGTTGACAAATCATCAATTATGTTATAAGTTTTAGCATCGATTTGTCTAAAATTCTTTGATTTATAATGTTGATACTAAGTATTATAATATTCAATTGCAAAAATATTGATTTGAGCAACATTATCATTATTATTATTAGCACTATTTTAAGTTGATTTACCTTTATCATCTAAAATAATTTTTTTATTTTGAGCAACATTGATTATATTAGAAAAAATCCATGGTGCTATAGCTATTTGACACTCTTACTGAGCCTCTTCTTCATCTTTACCTTCAGTGAACTCTTCTTGTTTTCTATTATTATGCAATCCATGAATTAGATCCTCTAATCTCCATTCTAGTATTGGTTTTTCTCCCACTAGTTGGTTTTTGGCTAGAAGATTTCCCACCAGTTGATTCCTCACTCACTGATATCCCATTCAAATTTTCAATAGATTCTACCTGAAAAAAGTGATTATCTTGAGCCCAATTTTCTCAACCTAATTACAAATTTGTCAAATTAATTTTAGTAGGCACAACAAAATTGTCAAATAGAAAAAATAAAAAAGAAAATGAGTTATAGGCCTAAGATTAGAATCCAATACTCTATCTTTATCTTCTTGAATTCTTCTATTTGAATACATAATATCACATTGAGTCTCATGCATAAGATTCAAATACCAATCAATTTTAAATTCAACAATTTCTCATTCTTTATTTATGACTTCAATAACTTGATGAAGATCTTCACGATGATTATACTGCATATAATGTGTTAGATTAAAAATAACATCAACTTTATCATCTTCTAAAGTTACCAAAGGTTAAATAATAAGAGGTTATTGGCCTCTAATAACCATTATCAAGAAGAAAATAAACAATGACAATTTATATTTCTAAATGATTTTCAGTGGAGTCATCAAATTTGTTGACAATGAAAATTGTACCATCACAAAACAACCCTTTCAGTTATCATGAAGGTCAAGTTGATATCATACTAGTCTAATTGTAGGGGTTCTAAAGGTTCATCTAAGATCCTAAAGACATAAGGGGGTTTTATTATAAATTATGAAAAATAATCAACAAATTATTAAAATAATTTATTCCATTATGACAATCAAAAATCTATTTATCAAATCATGAATCAGTTAAGATAAGAATCTGTAATCTATTCTATCTAATAGAGAAAATCTATGAGTTAGATAGTCTCTTGAAGAATAAAAATCTAATTTTATAATATATATGTATTTAGATAATATTTTTGCTTCTCACTTGCAATGTTCTTGAAATTAACTCTAAATAAAAATATGAAATAGAAGAGAAATATCGAAGAAAAAGAGAGGGAAAAACATGTATTCAAAAGAGCAACTAACAACAAACAAACTAATAAACAAAGCAAATAACTAATCCTAAAGCAAAAAAATAAACTAGAATAGATAGCCAACTAAGAAAAGATCTATTGTAAACAAAATAGGAAATAAAATGCAAGAATTAACTAAAGAAACATTCAAAGGATAAAAATAAAGAAACAACAAGAAAAGAAACTAAGCAGAAAGTAATCTAAATTAAGAAACCTAATTAAGAAAATTAATCTAAACAAGCTAACAAAAGATAAATAAGGACTGAAGGAAAAACGTAATCAAAACAAGGAAAACTAATTAAGAAATAACTAAAGATTAGGAAAATAAAGGAGATTGATCTAAAGACTAAAATAGACTAAGAATATATTCTAAACAAAGCAGAATAAAAGACTTAAACTAAAGTAGATATCAAAATATTAACTTATAAGATATAAAGACTATCAACCTATAGCAAACTAAAGAAATAATAACTTAAGAAAATTTATAACTATTTAAGATAAAGAAAAGAAGAAAACTAAACTAAGAATTAATAAAAGAGACAATCTAAAGTAAAATAACTAAAATAGAAATAAATAAAAATTAGAAGTATATCTAAGATAATCAAAGTGAAATAAAATCAAACTTAGAAGAAATATGAAAGATCTATTTGTCTTAAAGTTAGAGTCAAATAATTACAAAAGATGTGTGAGTCTTTAAAAGAGAGTTGTCTTAGCAGAAAAAGATAAATTTCATTGAGAAAACCATCTTTTCTCTACAAAAATTTGAATGACAACTTTGCAATCAAAACAGATTAATGAGATGTCATGAAATGGTGAAATGATATTCATTATTCAAGTTGAATACTTGAAATTTGTACATAAAACTGCAAGTAGCAATCATCAAAAGATATTAAGCCTAGCAAAACATCAGATAATCAGTAATAAATGATAAATAAAACTGGCTATACCTATGTTGCCTAAATAATTGCTCAATCATCAGATAAGGTACCATTGCGTCTATCTACAAAATTTTTACTATCTTAAAAAAATTGCATAGAAAGAAGGGATAAATGATTGACTTCAGAAAATACTTTACTCTTCAATACCTATTATCCTTTTATCTTCAAATGAGTGTTTGATCTCTTCTTATACCTTCAACTTAGTTGTGAAATAAATTATAACTAACTTTAATTAGTTATTAATTAATGTTAACTAATTGAATTTTAACAAAGTCAATTAATTATAAACTAAAATTGGTTAGGAACAAATTAATTAAGATTTTAAAAGTCTTAATTTGATCAAGATATTAAAATTAATAGAACTGGGTTATTAATCTTAACGAGTGGAGATCCATATTAATTAATAATATAATAGAATACATATCAATCATAAAATAAATAAGTCAAAAATTAATAAATTGTAATCATATTTAAACCATAACATATATTTAATTAACTTAATCATATATAATTATGTCAAACTTTCAAAATTGTTGTATTTACCAAAATTTGTCAAAGTCTAAAAATCAAAGTGTCATGCTAAAATATCAAGTTCTACTATGAAAAATAAAGTCCAACACTTAAACATAAAGTATACCTTGGATGATCAATAGTCATCTGAATCTGACAACATGTCAATTACTTATTTGTCTTATTCATGAAGACAAAGGTTGTACTCCATTTCAATTGTAGGGAATGGCATCAATCTGGTTCTCAATCAGTTGTATTGTCATCAACCTCTAACTTAATAATTTTTAGCAATCTGACTTCCTTTGGTACTTAAGGTTCAGAAGTCTAAGGCAAAAAATCCATGGCCCTCCTTTTGTCAGCATAACCCTAGTTTCCTAAACTCAATCTCTCAGACTTGAAAAGGGATTCACTATAGGCATTAGATAAACTCAACTTTCTACATTTTCTAGTAAGGTCTTCATGAGAAGGAGAAGGTGCATCTAAAGGAATAGCCATCTTCCTAAGGTATTTAGTATGAGTATTTTTTGTTTCAAGTTACATAGGTTGATTATCAAGCAACTAGTTGGCAGGTAAAGGATCATCAATTGGTTCACCTCTAAAATTAGGGGGTTATAGTGGTAAATATTGAGGATCATGCTCCATATGATGAGATGAGTTACTTTATGAATGTGCACGGGCTCCAACTCTATATCCATGGAAACCCATATAACCTATATAACTCATATTGGTTGGGTTAATAGATAGAATACTCAAAATATTCTAAAACTTAAGATCATAAGCATCAAAGTGAATGGACATTCTTGTGCCTCTATGAAATCTAGGCTCAAAACATCCTGCATGAAATTTACCCCTATTAAAACCTCTGATAAAATTTGACTGACTAACACCTCTATTGAAATTTTATCCCCATTCTCTATCATCATTACTTCATGTTGGCTGATCCCAACTAGACATACTGGTCAATATGATATACAACAACAAAACCTAAGATTCAGAGACAAAATAAACTACAAACTATAATAATCCATCAAATAAATTGAAACTACATCATGACTAAAACATTGTATATAAATCACAATCTACATTGAACCTTAAATGCCATCATGATTATGATATTAACTTCAAAGTATCAAAGAATTTTAATCTCAATGTCTATTTTCAAAGAAAATCCTAAAACTTCAATTTTGAGATTAAACTTCAAATAAAATCTCATATCTTTGTCATTAGCTTTGCATTCATTAAAAAGTTTCCATATATATTATAAAGAAATGTGTCATTATCATTTCAACATAGTTTTCCACATAATGATTCCAATTCCCATATTGTCAATCACACTTTAAACTAAAACTAGACATTTGGCAAAAACTTTCTAACAACGTGCTAACCCAAACTAAGATCAACATCCTTATGAATCACAAACTCTGATATTTTCATATTACACGCTAGAAATCATGATCAATTACTAGTCTTTCAAAGTATAGACAAGTGTGACTTCTTCATATCAAAAACAACTTCCATGTATGCAATCTTCATATTTTCAAAATAAAGTCATTATTCATTATTTTCCAAAAACCCTAAAAACTAAATTTTATGTGATTAGGATAAAACCCTAACTTGTGCTATATAAAATTCAAATAACTATATATTGTAGCCTATCATTTGTTATATGAACAAACTGACCTCTTCATCCAAATATATTTGACAACTTGAACAAATAGTTTGTGAAAATAACCATATATGTAACCAAAACTATATGCACTAAATTTTATTATTATTTCTAGGTCCATACCATCATTTTCAAACTCACTTATCTCTTCATCTAAAAAATCATATATTTAACCAAGACAAAACCTTGATTCTGAAATTAGTTTTAAATAGAAGATATTTATGTACATATCCTTCCATCCATATTTCAAAATCAAGACAAATAGTTTTGTGCATGAATATAGCCTATAAAAACTTGAAAACCTTCTAATATTTCTAAAAACTTTATGCAAGACTGTCATCATTTTAACCCAAAAGAAAGCAATAGGTATTAAAACACCTACACATTATAGGGTTACCCAAGCATATACCCTAAACTATAATCCTTAAAACCCAAACTTCAACATGATATAACTATTATCAAAACCCTCGACATATAAATAACCAAGCTAAGAAATTTATCAATCTATTTCATACCCAATTTCGAAAAGAAAGATAGTCTAAAACATGTAAGTGAATTTTCATACTAAGATTGATGAAAACACACTAACTTCACAACAAAATATTCTTTGACATAGTTTTCCCAAAGAAACAATAAAAAATATAAAACCTATACCTTGGACTTTTGACATTCAACCAAAACCAGAGATTACCATTTATTTTTGTCTAAGAAAGACATCATGTATGTAAGATTTAAAAAGAAAACTTCATATTTTCTTTAGATCTTTTCATGTATATGATTTCCATAGAAAATTGAATTATAAATTATACAAAGGAAAATTCTATTTGCATGTGTATCAACCAACTATCACTTTCAAAACCTTTTTTCGCACAGGTTTTTAAAATATTCTCAAAAACCTTTCAAATAGATAATACTTCTTTCTCAAAGTTTGCATGTATAAAACCATATTTTTCACACCATATTTCTGACCTTGAATATTCAAATAAACCCATAAATAATTGACAATAACTACATGTAGAAGATTCACTAAAAACTTCAAACCACTTCTCATACTCTTCCATAATTGATAAAAAAAAAACTCAGAAATTATTTATTGTTATGCAAACCATAAATCAATTAAAACTTCTCTTCCTCACTCCAAACTTTCATACATCACCAAAATATTTTTGAAAAAATACTGATCAAAATTTTCATGAACATACCTAGTATTCTTGCTTGAATTCTTTGCCAAATATTCTCACTAAACTTCATTCTACAACTCACCCACTATCTCACCAAGGCTTCACTCTCGCAAAAAGCTTGTGAACAAATGATCAAAAATGAAGAAAATCAAACCTTTTATTTGCCAACCTAAGCCTGTAACTAATCAAGTGACATGGTTACTTTTTATTGGTTTACATTAACTAATTATGTACTTAGCAGTCTTGCTAAGTTACTTATTGGCATTGACAAGTTTATCCAGGGCCATCTCTTCTTACTATCTCTTTAGCCAAATACCATTTTTTGAGGATTAGACCATTTCAATTAATTCCCTTAACACCAAATCCTTGGGTGATCTTGAAGCATCTCAAACATGAGCTTAGACTTAAATGCATTTTCTAACTCACCTACCTCAAAGATCAATTTTCCAAGTGGTCTCTGGCTCGATCGGATATTTACTTTGTCACCAATTGAAGGTCTTAGGACTTATGCATTTCATAATGATTTCATAATTGTTGATACCCTAAATATCATGGTCAAATACCTTTGAAACAATAGTTATTATTTTTAAGAACCAAATACATATTTGATAAAGGGATCAAATATAAACCTTGGTATATGATTCCTAAAGTTTTAAAGCAGACTATGTGATAAGTCCCTTTGCTCATTTTCAAGGGAAGTGAACCTCTCAGAAGAAGTCTATGTCATTTTCAAAGAATTTATATGTTATTTATCTATTTCATCAATCCTCTTTTACACATCCATGTTCAAGATACAAGAAATGAAATACATGCTTTGGGAAGTATGATCACCAAATTTGACTTATTTACTCAAATCTTGAAATAACTAAACTTAGTAAGCCAATTAGGTTTTCATACATTGAGCCATGTATCAGTTATAGAATCAAAACAAACCAGACTACCAATTGTAAAAATTAGGATATGAGTATTACTAAACCATCCAAATCATATTGGTATTTCAAATAACCATCATATCAAATAGTGAATGAAATTGAGTTATTCATCAAATGTAGATTTTTAAAATAACTTTTGAATGTACCAAATTTGATTGCAATGTTTTTCAAAGTATAATATTACCATTTTTATATAAATTATCAATCAAATCCACTTATGAGGATCAAAAAACATCACAAATAAACTAAAATAATGGAAAAATCTAAGGTCCAATTATCAACTAAAATTGTATAAGTGTACTGAATCTAAAAAGTAGAACAATTGATCATATCTATAACTATATATGCATATTTTAATCATTTATCCACCATGATTTTTGAAACCACTTAAAACATAAATAAAAATTATCAACAAATCACTATAATCTCATAATAAAAAATGCATATAAAGATACTTATAATCAATAGGGTCCCTGACACAATTTTAGGCTTTATGACAGGGTCATCTCTATGGCAGCATGTATAGATGTTGAAAAATTTAGGGGGTATATAAAATAGGCATAATAGGTATATTATCAAAATTGACAATTGGAGTTTCATAATTAGGTATAGTATCATTATTTGTTTCATCATTATTTACGACAATCAACTCATTAGGGATAATAAACTTACTTGCACAAAGTTTTTTCATTCATTACATTTGTTTTTCTCTCACGACTTCTAATTGATTCAATGTTTTATTAGATAATTATCAATGATGTCATGGTGATGCCATAGAGGTGTCCATGGGATTGGATGAAGTGTCTTGATAGTCTAAGTGACAATGACAAAGTGTGCAATGTGCTTGTTCTAGTAAGCTTGAAGGAGCCTTGATTGATCTTCAGTTTTGGCATGGTTTGAGATGTTAAGGGATGAGTCTAAAGTATTAAACATGTGAAATAGGTCCCATAAGAATTTTTATATGCTTTGAGTGCTTGTGTGTATGAGTGGATTTCATCTATTTATCCATAGCTTTCATCTAGACATTTTGGGTCAAGTGGTAGAAAATCTATTTAGGTAGTTTGCTGACATCATAATTATCATGTGTGGATGAGTCAAGGGGAGTTAGTCATATGGTTGTGATAAAATTAATCCCTAGTTACTACATTTTAAATCTCAAGTCATGCAATGAAGCACAGTCAAAATATGTGGGTGTAAATTTGGGCTCTCAAGAATTTTGACAATGTTTTCTATGTACAAATAGAGATGAGTAAGCATGTTGATGATTTCAACATTTGCATACATAAAGGTGTCAGGAGTAAATGGTCAATGGGTTTGTTTATTATTGTGCTTATTTATTATGCACTAATTCTCAGGTCATGGGACTATTTGTGACAAAGTATATGCAAGTGCAAATCTAGGCTCTCATGCATTTTGATAATGTTTTTCCATACTTAACCAAATTTGCAATGTGGTAAGAAGAGCCAAGTAAGCATTTTGATGTAGTCATATCTCACATGTGTGGAAATTTAAATAGAAGGTGATCTTATTAGTTTATTCAATTTTATGCCTAGTTGATTTATGCTAACTTTTAGGTCAAGTGCCAAAGCATTGTAAAAGATATGCATGTTAAAAGTTGGCCTTCTAGACAAGTTTTTGACATAGTTGGCTCTGTGGAAAAAAATCTTAGTGAGAATTTTAATGTCATTATTTCTCACATGTGTGAAGGTTATAAGAGAATACTTAAATATGGTTATATTATCCTATTTGAGGATATTATATGGTCCAAATTTGAGAACATATGAGAGAATGAGGTAAAATTTATTGAGGTTCAAAGTTGGCTTCTCAGATAAATTGCAATGGTTCCCATAGTCAATTTTTCACAAGGTAAAGTTAGAACATCATTGACAGAGCATGTTATTCCAATAATTTAGGAAGTAGTGAGATGGTGCCAAGTTTTTAAATTTTTAATTCTATGAAGAGTTAAAGATCGAACTTATTTCAAGGATCAATAGTGAGCGAGTGATTGTATAGATAGAGATCAATGATGTGCATTAAAGTCAAGATGTCAAAATGATAGTTGTTTAGCATTGTTAAATACTAAGCTTTAGATAAAAATATCCATGGTGCATGTTTAAACTGAGTATTGAGGACTTGAGATGAGAGCATAATATTTGAGGTTTATCTATGACCATTTGAATTCAAATAATTGAATTTAACAAAAGGAAAACCCAGTGTGTGGTTTTTGGACCATATTTATTGATCCAAGATGAATTTTCTCATGGATTAAAAATAAAATTGGTATAAGACTCCAAATTTCATCTAGAAATATAGATTTGAAGATCTAAAAATTAGTACAATCAAAGATATTGAGGTTTAAATTCGACTGTGTTCAATAGTGTTGTGCAAATGACTCGAGAAGGATGTTTGAGCTTGTTTTATTATTTTTTGGATGTCTCATAACGAATTATCTATTGGATCAGGTTACAAACTCCATAAAAATAATCTTTGTACATTATGAAAGTTTGACCAATCATATGTAGTATGAATAGAGGTTTAGAAGTCAAATATGCATTCATTCATGGTGACTATGTGCACAAAATGTTGTTTGAGTAAATTTTGCTTTAGAAAAAGAGTTTTTTGGTGACTATGAGAAATTTAGGATGTCTAAGGAGACATAAGGAGTGGACCCATGTATTTTAAAGTGGTACTATGTTCTTTTTTTCTTGATGATGTGCTAAATGGGTTAATAAGTCTCTACGAGACCTATAAGAGCTACAAGGGCCTTATTGAAAGGTGTAGCTACTTAAGGGTGACCCATAGATGATATGGATGATCTATAAAGATTATATTGATTTGTGTATTCATTTTATAGATTACTTGAGGGTTAAGGCATGCCTAATGGCCGACCAAGATGTTGATAATCATGAATACTCTATATATAATGAAACCATATGTGATAGTTTTGAGACTAGGGAGAGATTTGAAAGATGCTAGGGTGTGTGAATTATGGAAAAAAGGAAAGGTAGAGTTTCCAATAGATGATTCAATGAGAAGATCAGATTGAGGACTATTGCTATGACCTATTGGTCAGAATTCTATTGGCAGAATAGTGCTCTTGTTATTTAAGTATGAGTGAAGGCAAAGAGTGATAATTATAGATCTATCATTAGGTGTTGAATACATCAGTACAAATATGGATGTGTTCATAGGTGTTGTTGTGGTAGATCAACATATAAAGGGGATGTATCCTCTTTTCAAGGTGAAACATGATAAAGGTCTAGTTGTTGTGGCAGCTCAACTCAATAGGTGTGGTAGCTCCTTGTGGGATTGCAGTCTCACTAAAATAAGGGATCATAGTTCCTTGATCAGTTGTAGCTGATCTAAATTGGATCTTATTATTATATTATAGTATCTAAATTGCAAGTTCCAATGGGTTTTCTACCCCAAGAGGGTTTCCCATGTATGTCATGTGTTATATGTTTAAACTTGTATTGTCTTTCTTGTTCATTGCTATGAATTATGTATATGCCTCATAAATGTATGTATTAAATGATTAAGAATTTAAAAGGATAGTCATTTAATTTGAAATATCTAGTCTCACTGATTCAACCCCCCCTTAGTGATTATACCTCTAACAATTGGTATCATATCAGGTCTTTTGGTAAAGGCTTGACATCTTGAAGGTGATCCAATGTACAATATGGGTAGTCATCAAGGAGTTTTCCCTACCAAGAAAGATCCAATGTTTAATGGATCCAATTATGATTTTTGGAGAGCAAGGATGAGGACATAAATTATGTCCCTAGGGTTTGATGTATGGAAATATTTTATGGATGGTTATGTTGCTCCTAATACTCTTTTATCTACTGTTGTAGATAAGAAGTTGTTTGAGAATAATTCTAAGGCAATGAATGCCATCACCTGTGGTCTTATAAAGATTTAGTTCACCAAGGTAATCCATTTTTAATTTTCTAAATACATATGGGACAAAATTTAGATCATTTATTATGGAGATTCAAAGTTAAATATTGCTAAGTTGTAAACTTATAGAATGCAATTTTTATGTCTCAAGATGAAGGAAGAAGATTATGTGACATGCTTTTAACATAGAGTTGATGAGACTATGAACATCATCAGAGGTCTTAGAGAGAACCTTAAAGAGACTAATATAGTTCAAAAGGTATTAAGGTCTCTCTCTCTCTCTCAAGTTTGATCCAAAATTATATGTTATAGAAGAAATTCATGATCTTACTTACTTGAAGATAGATCAATTGCATAGCACCCTTACTACATATGAGATGAGAGTAAATGATGATATACCAGAAAGAAGAAGATTTTAAGATAGAAATGAAGCCAAAGAATAAATTCCAAGGTAAAAAACCTAAATATGATGACATTTTTGATATTGATGAAGATGAACTAATTGCTTTGATTACTAGGAAATCAAACACATGCTCAGGGAAGTATAAGGGTAAACTACCCTTCAAATGTTTCGATTGTGAAAAGATAAGACATTTTTCTTGTAAGTTCCCTCATAAGCATGAGAAAAAAGATGATGAAGAGCATGGTGAAGGCCAATATGATGACAAGAAGACATACAAGAAGAAAGGATTCATAAAGTTTAACAACAAGAAGTAATTCAAAAATAAGAAGAGTCTCTACACCAAAGAAGAATGTAGATCATCAGATGAGAGTGAAGATAGTGACTAAGAATATGATCATGAAGATGATAGTCCTACTAAATATGAAGCTTTATTCATGGTTGAGGAAGGAAGTTACATCAGAAGGAGTCTACTTGGAGTGATTCATATGATGATGAAGATGAGGTGGATTGTGAGACTATAGTGATGAATGCTCTTGAAGAACTAAAGATTGAGAAGAAGTTCAATAAGAAGATGAAATCTAAACTCAAGGACTATGAGGATAAATTTAATGTATTTTAGGAAAGATTGGCTGAAGACTCTAGGGAGCATGAAGGTGTTTTCATGTTTCTTAATTGTAAGTTGAAATCTATGTCTGAAATTCTAAGATCCAAAGAAGAAGAATGCTCAAGGTATGCTTCTAAGATTGTGTCTTTAAAAATAAGCTAGATAAATCTGCAAGCAAGGTGAAATCATTTGTCAAGTTTGATAAAATTTATAATGACATGGATGGTCTCCTAAAGATTCAAAAGTCTGTTAGTGATAGATCAAGATTGGGTTTTAATGAAGAGACCAAGGTTGCTACTCAAGTTGAAATTAATATCAATGAGATCAAGGTAGACCAGTCTTTAAAGATAAATCATTAGATAAGTAATGAAGGTGCTAGTAGAATGAAGACAAATTAGATCAAATAGCCAAACTCCATGAGGTATGCAAGTTTTAATGGTTAATGTTTCACATGTAATAAGTTTGGGCATAGAGCTAGAGAATGCAAGAGACCTATTAGAAATGAGTTTTCATGGAACTATGATAGGGGTCTTTAGATAAAATGAGTGAACAAAATTAAGTGATTCAACTATCTTGATGTGGGACACTTTGAAAACCATTGTCCACATAAGATTAGACAATGTGAGTCCTCTTCAAAAAGGGTATGTTTATTTATTTGTCATGACAAAGGACATATTACAATTTTTTATCCAAACAAGGTAATATAAATTGTGTTTCCATCAAGGAGTATGGTGTGCTACAATTGTGAATAGATAGGTCACATTGCTAGGTTCTTTAAAAAAAGGTCTACAAGTCAATAGGTTTAATCAGGCTCCTAGAGTGTAAGGAAGAAGGTAAGTAAACTCATGGAAGCCAATGGTGACAAGTGTAAGTCATGATGAGTCTGTAAATTTGAGCAATTTGTTTGATATGATGGAGAAAGCGACAAAAGTTGAAGAGTACCAAGAGGTCTCATTGTCTACTCATGCTAAGAATTAAGTGATCAAGTTGAAGGAGAAGACCAAGATACTAGTTGAAGCTAGTTCCAAAGTGTGTATGGATCCAAGTGAACATCTTGCTATTACTGAGCATGTATCATGCAAAGAACATCATTTTTCTATGCCTAGTGATGAGGTTCCAAACTACAAGGTGGATTCTTTAGATAAAAATGTACGTCATGAATCTTTGTTATCTCCATGTATTATCAATTTAATCTTAGAAGAGGAGAATGTTGTGGTGGTTGAGAATGTTTCTTCTCTTAAGCCTAAGAATAAGAAAAATAAGAACTACAAGTATTAGATGACTAAATATGAGAAGGAATATGAGGAGTTATGGGTAACTCCTAGTTTTACATTGTTCTAGGACATTGTAAAGTAGGGTGTCTCTGCCTATGCTTCTTAGGAGACATCTTTTCTTGTGGAGAAGTAAGTTTGTGTGCTCAAGATGATAATGCCAATCAGAGGTCTTTAGTTAAGGGAGAGTAACAAGATCATGAGCTTGTTCTAGAGATTTGTGAAGGAGCTATAATACATTATCAGAATGGGTATTTCCAGATGGCATAATGAGTTTAATGAATTTTTAAGAAGTTTTTGGTGCTCAAAAATGTCTATGCACTTATTTGTGATGTGCTCTAGGTGTTTTATGGTTTGATGGTATGTTGAAGCCAAATTGAAGATTTTTTAGTGCTCTCAGTTCTCTCAGTTTTGGTTTAAGGGGAAGCAGGCCTAAAATGAGCTATGTAATGTATGGTTCCCAAAGTTTTGGAAGATAAAATATTGGTCTGGAAGTGTGTGATGGGTTTCTCTAGGTTTGAAAGAAGTTTCAGAGGTGTACGTTGACTATAAGGAGGTTTGTTGACCTTATTTTTTTTATTCTAGGGTTTTGGGCTATGCTAAAAATGTGGTTTGTCTTATGAATTTATGTCTAAGGCTTCTTAATAGTCTTAATAGTAAAAATGGGTTGTCAAATCAATATTCATAGAGATTTGAATGTTTGTGGTTTTCAAATTATTCTTGTTTTTGTCAAGATGGAAGCCTAATTGGTAAGTTGGTTTGTGAGGAAAGTATGTTGTAGATATTGAGATAGATATTAAAAATTGGTATGATTGAATGGGCATATGATAATACTACAAACATGAAGTTTTAGGTTTTAATGATTTTTCTACTAAAAATTTTGGGCTCTACAAGTTCTAGGTAGGGATACAAGGAGACTAGACAAGTCTAGTAAGAAGAAGAGTGCATTTTGTTTAGTTTCTCCAAAAGAGCAAGGAATGAGTATTTTAAGGTGAGTTATTAGGTTGGTTTAGAGCATGTTTCCTATTTTTTTAGTGGCATGAAATTTTTTTGGCAGTTACTGAGGTGGATTGAGAGAAGAGGCTAGTAAGCCTGTGTGATGATTCTTCATGGTGTATGGAGATCTGAAGATGCTCAAGTAATGCAATGGCTCATAAATATTATAGGGAATACCTCTCATATGTTTCTTAGTGAGTTTCATTATATTTTATTATTTTTATGTGTTCTTTATTCATTGGTTTTAGTGCTTGGTTGAAGAGAGTGTTGGCATGAAGCAAGAGGAAGTTGACAAGGCAAAGAAAAGGTAGGCTCAAGGTAAGGAGGAGTTTGTATCATCCTTGTAATGTGGTCCTTTGTTATTGATGTTTTTTTTAGGTACTCAAGCTCATTTTGTGCCCACTTTTTCATTGTGTCAAAGGGGGAGAAAGTTCCTATTGTGGGAGTATTTTAAGAGAGAAGGAATATGAGCTAAATATTTCTATATAATGATTGTTGACATAAATGACAAAGGTGGAGATTTTTGGAGAGTTATCAATGATTTCATGGTGATTTCATAAAGGCCTCCATGGGAGTGGATGAAGTTTCTTTATAATCTAAGTGATAATGATAAAGTATGCAATGTGCTTATTCTAGTAAGCATAAATGAGGCTTGGTTGATCTTTAGTTTTGGCATGGTTTAAGATGTTTAGGGATGAGTATGAAGTATTGAGCATGTGAAATAGGTCCCATAAGAATTTTTATATGCTTTGATTGATTGTGTGCATAAGTGTATTTCATCTAGTTGTCCATAGGTTTCATCTAGATATTTTGGGTTCAATGGTGGAAAATCTATGTAAGAAGTTTATTGACATCATAATTGCCTTGTGTGGATGAGTTAGGGGGAATTGTTCATATGGTTGTGATAAAATTAGTCCCTATTTTATATGCACTAAATATTAAGTCATGTGGGTGAAAATTTGGGCTCTTAAGCATTTTGACAATGTTTTCTATATATAAATAGAGATGAGTAAGCATGTTGATGATTTCAACATTCACAAGCATGAAATTGTCAATAGGAAATGGTCACATGGGTTTTTTTAATATTGTGCCTATTTACTATGTGTTAAGTTTTAGGTCATGTGACTATGCATGACAAAATATATGCAACTACAAAGTTGAGTCCCAGGCATTTTGATAGTGTTTTCCCATAGCCAAATTTGTAATGTGGCAAGAAGAGCTGAGTAAGCATTTTGATGTATTCATATCAGGCACATGTGGATGTTTCAAAATAAGGTGATCTTATAGGTTTGTTCAATTTTTTGCGTAGTTTATTTGTGCTAACTTTCAGGTCAATCGCTGAAGTGTAGCAAAAGATATGTATGCTCAAAGTTCATCTTTTAAACCAATTTTTGACATAGTTAGCTCTGTGGCAGAAAAAATTGAGTGAGAATTTTAATGTCATTATTTTTCACATGTGTGAGTGTTCTAGGAGTAGAATGACATATTTTTGGATTATCCTATGTGAGGGGATCATATGGTCCAAATTTGAGAACATACAAGTGAATGAGGTAAAAGTTATTAAGGTTCAAAGTTGGGTTCTCAAATAGATTGCAATGGTTCCCATACTTAGTCAATTTTTCACAAGGTAAAGTTTGAACATCATCTTAGAGCGTGTTGATCCAAGATGCAAGGAAGTAGTGAGATGGTGCCAAGTTTTCAAATTTTTGACATTGTGCAGAGTTAAAGATTGAGCTTCTTTCAAGGATCAATGGTGAATGGGTGATCATACAAATAGAGATTAATGGTGTGCATTAAAGCTAAGAGGTAAAAGTGATAACTATATAGCATTGTTAAAGACCAAGATTCATACAATAATAATAATGGTATGTGTTTAATATGAGTATTGAGGACTCAAGATGAGAGCATAATGTTCATGGTTTAACTGTGACCGTTTGAATTCAAATATTTAAATTTAACAAAGGGAAAAAATAGTTTGTGGTTTTTAGACCATATCTTTTGATCCAAGATAAATTTTCTCATGGTGTAAAAATAAAGTTGGTACAAGACTCTAAGGATCATATATAAATATATATTTGAAGATCTGAAAGAGTGTACAATTAAAGATATTGAGGTTTAAAATTTATTATATGTTTGACAGTGTTTTATTGTTGTTTGGATGTCTCATGATGAATTAGCTATTGGAGCATGTTTTAGACTCCATGAGGACCATCTATGTGCATTATGAATGTTTGACCAATTGTATATAGTATGAACAAAGGCTTATAAATCAACTATGTATTTATTTATGGTGACTATATGCATAGAATATTGTTTGAGTAAATTGTGCTTTAGTATAAGAGTGTTTTGGTGATTGTGAGCACTTGAGGATGTCTACGGAGACATAAGGAGTGGACCCATGTATTTGTATATAGTATGAACAAAAGCTTATAAATCAACTATGTATTTATTTATGGTGACTATATGCATAGAATATTGTTTGAGTAAATTGTGCTTTAGTATAAGAGTGTTTTGGTGATTGTGAGCACTTGAGGATGTCTACGGAGACATAAGGAGTGGACCCATGTATTTGAAAGTGGTCTTGTGTTTTTTTTTTAATTCATTGATGTGTTAAATGGGTGAATAGGTCTCCATGAGACCTATAAGAGCTACAAAGGCCTTATTAAAATGTGTAACTACTTAAGGGTGACCCATAGATGCTATGGCCAACTTATGAAGATTGTATTGAGTTGTGTCTTCATATGATAAATGCATTAAGGGTTAAGACATGCCTAATGGCCAACCAAGATGTTGATAATCATGAATAATCTATATATAGTGAAACCATATGTGATGGTTTCAAGACTAGTGAGAGATTTGAGATAGGCTTGGGTGTGTGAATTATGGAGAAAAGGAAAGGTAGAGTGCCCATTAGATGAGTTGATGAGTAGATTGTTAGGTTGTGGAGCTAAAAGCTTCACTGATGCAGACATGGAGGAGGTTGCAAAAGAGTTGCAGAGTGTCACAGACACTGGCATCGATCAGGCCAACCGACGACAGCAGGAAGGAGACAGGAAGCAACCGACGACGGTCAGAAGTCGGTCGGCATCGGCGATACCCAGGTAGACAGGGACCGACGTCGATCACCTATGGTTCAAGCTGTGAGTATATTACAGGCAGTTGGTTGATGAACCAAGTGTTTGCATGATGAGAGCTAATTTTAGACTGAGAGCTACGGATTTAATTATTGTATTAGATGTCTAATTATTGTTTGGATGAGATCTATTTAATAGACTCATATTTGTATTGTAAATGTGTGCTAGAAAGCCATAGAGCTTTTAGAGAGAGCTAGTGTAGCTCCTCCTAGTTCCAAAGGGGTACTGAGTGTGTATGATCAGGGAGAGTTGCAAGGTCTGCAAGGTCAAGGAGCTGATCCACCGGGGTACTAGTTAAAGAATCATAAGGACTTGGTGAGGCAAGGACAAGGGTTCTTCAGGGGTGTAGAGATATCTACATGGTGAGTAAGGTCTAGTGATTTGCAGGTAGCAGCAGAGAGCAGGAGATCTACTTGGAGTACGGTTGTGTACTTGGTGTACTGGCAGCATGTTACTGACTGGTTGGAGAGGTGAACATCAATTCTATATTTGGAGTTGATTGTTGTGACCGAGAGAGAGAGGGAAGAAGGTCTTGAGGCATGGCGAACCTTTGAGGTGGAGGAAGAAGTGGCATCTTCCTTATTGTATATTCTTCTGAGTGATTATTAATACAATTGTGTATTGTCTCTCAATTCCTGTGTTTTTTCATATTTCCGTGTTTAGTTGCTAATACAAGAAGTAATCATATGTGCTCTAATTGAGGAGCAAGATCCTGACTAAGTAGGCATCAGAGCATGTTTATTGTTCTAGGTTCCTTGACAAGTGGTATCAGAGCTTTTGGTGGAGTTACTAACAGGTGGTTTCAGATCTGGTAGTGTTTGTTGATTACAGGTTACTCATAGGGGTTTTTGATTGAGTGGGAGTATAGCAATGGCAGAAGGAAGTAAGCTACGAATGGAGAAATTGAATAGCACGAATGGTCTGATTGATGGAAAGAAAGAGTAGGTAAACAAAGATTGTTGGTTGGTTGCAGATTAATAGGGAGGAGTAGATGTTGCAGGGGATGTTGCACAGGATGTTCTGGATAAAGTGGAATCTTGGTTCACAGATTCTTTTGCCTCTTTCCATGCAGTTCGAAATAGAGCATCTTTTCATGGGTATGTCTTTGGAGACTTTGGAGAGATTTATTTAGGAGCTGGAGAGCCTTGTCAAATGATTGACAAAGGGGAAGTGAAGCTGAAATTGTAGATGGATGACACACATTGGTTGAAGGAATTCATGCAGGTACCAGTCTTGGAGATGAGTCTAATTTCTTCAAGAAATTTGGGTGATGGGAGATGTACTGTAACTCTCATAGCGGATACACTTGAATTAGATGGTGGTAAGAAAGTAGGTATCCTTTATCTATCTACTTATATTGTTGATTCACCTTCTGTTGTAGAGATGTGGCTTCATAGGCTTAGTCACATATGTAGAAGGAGAATGCAGGTTCTCAAGCAGAAGACAGATGTTTTTGACAAGCTAAAGAACTGGAAAGCCTTGGTGTTCATGGAGGAGATGATGGATAGAGATCAGGTGAGGGAATTGAATTATTCTGAGCAGGGCTATGTTGATTTGAACAGGATTTTGATCCATGGAGAGCTCGCGGGTAAAAAGTTATCACTCACAGACGAACACAGGTATCGGCATCAGTCAAACAGTAACTGACATCAGCAACAGGAAGACCGATGTCGGTCATGAAGGAATTGATGTTGACAGAAAGGATACCGACATCGGCCAAGGAAATGACATCGGCAGTCAGGGTTAGTGCAGGAACCGACATCAGTCAGGAGCAGACTGGGAGATGGCCGAGATCGGTCACTGGAATGGATATTGGGTGGATAGCAAGCTGTCAACAAGTATCAAACGCTCATGTGGAGGTCAGAAAGGGTAAGTGAACCTCATATTGCTTACTAATGGTCGAGAACCAGGAAGATGTGAAGAGGCAATGCAGGTAGAATCCAGATACAGTGGGAGCTTGGCATGGATGAGGAGTGTGAGTCCTTGGAGAAGAACTAAACAGTTATTTGTTGGTAGAGTTGTCAGCTGGAAGAAAGCACTAAGAGACGGACGGATTCCCATAGTTAAAGAAGAGAGTGGATGGACACAAGAGACAGAAGGCCAAGGCATATGGTCTTGAAGAAGCTGCAGGACAGTGGTACAGGTTTTGACAGGTGGATGACCAAGCATGGTTTCAGTCAATGTCAGTGTAGCTATTGTGATTTTTTTCTTACCAGGTGGATGATGAGTCGTGACATTATCCAGTTACTGTATGTGGATGGTTTGCTAGCAGGTTTTGTACATACAGGGATTTGCTGAGTTAAAAGGTAAGGTTAGTTCAGAGGTGTGTCATGGAGAATTTGGAGCAGCAAAATTCTTTGGCATAAGAGACATGGAGATTTTATCTCCAGTGGGAGCTGATGTGAAGACAGTGTTGGTGAGGTTCATTACACAGGATGCAAAATCAGAAAGCACATCAATGGCTGGACAGTTCAAGCTTAGCTTGAAACAGGGTTCGAAATCACATGAGGTCTAGTGTAGACCTGAGTTTTCCCAATCAGTGGGGGTTGTCAGAAAGTATGGAGCCAATTAGGGGAAGGAATACTGGAGGGCAGTTCAGTGGGATTAGTAGCAGGGATTCTTGTTATGCAGGGTCAAGTTCTTCACTACATGGATGTGTAGGTTCGGATATGGCAGGTTACTTGAATGACAGGTATAGCATCACAGGTAGTGTGGTGGGTTGTCTTCAGGATTGATTTTGAAGAGGGATACAAGCCAGGAAACAGATTAGATGGGCTACAGATATAGGTACAGGTGCAGCTGTTTATCTCCAAGTGGGAGATTGTTAGGTTGTGGAGCTAAAAGCTTCACTGATGCAGACATGGAGGAGGTTGCAAAAGAGTTTCAGAGTGTCACAGGCACCGGCGTCAGTTAGGCCAACCGACGATAGTAGGAAGGAGACAAGAAGCAACCGACGATGGTTAGAAGTCCGCCAGTGTCAGTGATACCCAGGTAGACAGGGACCGACGTCGATCACCTGTGGTTCGAGCTGTGAGTATATTACGGGCAGTTGGTTGACGAACCAAGTGTTTGCATGATGAGAGCTAATTTTAGACTGAGAGCTGCGGATTTAATTATTGTATTAGATGTCTAATTATTGTTTGGATGAGATCTATTTAATAGACTCATAGTTGTATTGTAAATATGTGCTAGAAAGCCATAGAGCTTTTAGAGAGAGCTAGTGTAGCTCCTCCTAGTTCCAAAGGGGTGCTGAGTGTGTATGATCAAGGAGAGTTGCAAGGTCTACAAGGTCAAGGAGCTGATCCACCGGGGTACTGGTTGAAGAATCATAAGGACTTGGTGAGGTAAGGACAAGGGTACTTCAAGGGTGTAGAGATATCTACATGGTGAGTAAGGTCTAGTGATTTGCAGGTAGTAACAGAGAGCAGGAGATCTACTTGGAGTACAATTGTGTACTTGGTGTACTGGTAGCATGTTACTGACTGGTTGGAGAGGTGAACATCAATTCTATATTTGGAGTTGATTGTTGTGACCGAGAGAGAGATGGAAGAAGGTCTTGAGGCGTGGTGAACCTTTGAGGTGGAGGAAGAAGTGGCATCTTCCTTATTGTATATTCTTCTGAGTGATTATTAATACAATTGTGTGTTATCTCTCAATTCCTGTGTTGTTTCATATTTCTAGTTACTTATTGATTCTGGTTAAATTCCGTGTTTAGTTGCTAATACAAGAAGTAATCATATGTGCTCTAATTGAGGAGCAAGATCCTGACTAAGTAGGCATCGGAGCATGTTTATTGTTCTAGGTTCCTTGACAAGGATCAAATTGAGGACTATTTGTATGACTTGTTAGTCATAATTATGTTGGAAGAATAATACTCTTATAGTACTCTTACTATTTGAGTATGATCGAAGGTGAAGAGTGATAATTAGAGGTCCATCATTAGGTGTTCAAGACATTAGTACAAAAGTGGATGTGTTCATAAGTGTTGTTGTGGTAGCATAGTATATAAGGGGGTTTCAGCCTCCTTGCAAGGTGAAACTTGCTAAATGTTTAGTTATTGTGGCAACTCAGCTATATAGGGTGGTAGATCCTTGTGGGATTGTAATCTCACTAAAATAAGGTATTGTAGTTCCTTGATTAGTTGTAGCTAGTCTAAATTGGATCTTTTTATTATAAGATAGTAGTTTAATTTTAGGTTCCAATGGGTTTTCTCCCAAAGAGGTTTTCCCATGTATGTCATGTGTTATATGCTTGATCTTGCACTATATTTATTATTCATTGTTATGAATGATGTGTATGCCTCATAAATGTATGTATTAATTGATTAAGATTTTAAAAGGATTATAACTGAAGTTAAAATATATAGGCTCACTAATTCACCCCCTAATGATTGTACCTCTAACATGTTTTGCGCTTTGAATTCCTCTTCCTACTACTATGAAATATATCACCCATGATTACACAAAATTTTCAAACTTGAGGGTTGGGATAATAATCCAATTATTCCAAAATAGACCTTTTTGATGTGAAGTACCAAGTGGGGATAACAATCCAATTATTCCAAAATAATTAAAAATAGTCCTTTATACTCTTTAGTCAACCATGTACGTAGACAATGATTTATGATTTTTAGGGTGTGTATAGAATTATAATCATTTGCAATCAAACTTGTAGCATAAAAAATGTAACAAAGGAGGGGACAATACTTTTGAAGTAAAAAAAATGAATGTTGGTGTTTTTTTTCTTTTTATTATTTATGAAAGAAACACAATAATAACGCATATGGTATGTGCATAGAGTTGGCGGACAACTCAGTGGACATTTCCATAATGTGATCACATAATGTCAATAACATGATCACATTATTGACATTACATGATCACATTATTTAAATTATGGCTCGGTAATTACTGATCCATAACATGATCATGTTAATACATAATGTGATCGCATTATTGTAAAATTAATAATATGATCATGTTAATAATACAATCATGTTATTGTCAAAATAAATAATGTGATCATGTTAATAACATTATCACATTCCCTGCGTCATTTATAAAAATTAAAAAAGTGAACCCGAATGCAAAATTTCATCATTTTATGTTCAAATTATTTATTATCCTCACTCAATGATCATGTTTTGCCTTAGCTAGACCAAACCTTGCCAGAATTCATCCCAAGAAGTTTAACACATCGACTAATTCATGATACCGCCACATAGAAGAGGTAAGTGCTAAAAATATATACCTGTTAACCCTAAATTTTAGTATTTTTTATTATTTTCATTGTTTAATTGGTAATTTATTTCTTTGAATATCTCATCCTACTAACCCTTATATTCCTCATCTTAACCATCCTCCTAACCCTCCACATAACACTCATGTTCCTAAGTCTAACCCTCTTATAGTTCCAAAAAATTCCCCAAGCAATCAAGAGAGTCTAGTTGACCACATTATGGAAAATAAAATTGAAATTGAAGAATTAATTAGGAGAATGAGGGATCCCACTTCCATCAACACCCACTGCACATATCTACCCAATTCCTTAGAGTCATTATTAGGTTAAATTGACTCTATAACAAGTCAAATTGATAGATGAGATTCATATCAGAATAGTTTTAGGGCTTATTGTGCCTTATTTATTGACCCAACCACCAATATACCATTTCCAATAATTGCTAAACATTTCCCAATCCATCATTGCCAACACAATTTAATCACAACTAATTTTTAGGACTGATGGTGGATGGTGTTTGATTATCCACCATGTAAAAACCATGAGGTCCCATTGTATTTTTGAAAAAAAAACTACTAGGATTTTGTCTTCAATGAGATACCAAACTATTTTGATTATAGTGAGTTTCAAGGTTTAAGGAAAGGCTCTACATAGGATCAACCAAGTGCATGTCGTGCACCTAATCAGCCTGCAAGGATCCATATCCAAAAGCCACTTCAACCTAAGATCCTTTTTTTATTTTAGGAGGTAATAGAGATCAAAACTCTACATGCACTTATTGCACTCACTGTTACACTCATTTAACATACAAGTAGGATCTCAGACACTGATGCTAGATATATGCCACTTAGTGTGCATACCCAACCCTACCTTTGTAGATCTTATAGAACTACATGTAATAAACCTTATAATGATGATGGTGTTGGTGGTTTAGAGGGCTTGGATAATATACTTATGAGTGATGAGTTTTTTGCATGTAGATTTAGTGTGTAGACATCAGCCACTACACAAATGTAGGTATATTTCATATAAATATCATGTTAAATTTAAGATATATTTGTGAATTTTAATTTAGCTAATAATTAATTTACATAGAAATTGAATAATATATATGTAATTTTTATGTTTTAGGAGGAGAGGGTGCCTTCATCCTCATAGTCCACATTTAAATAATTTCATTTAACACATCCATTATTTACATATACATATCCAACTACTAGCCCATCTACTACTGCATTTGTTTGTGTTAGGATGACACTTTTTACTTATATAAAGTTAAATTTTTTAGTTAATATTATGCTTTATGTACATTTATTCTATGTATATTTTCCTTGTACTTACATAAAATTTATCTATCAAGGATCTCAAAATTTAAGTACAATACTATTAAATACACTCTTTATTTCATAAAGGAGAAAAACTTGTCATATATATCTTTGATACTTTATAGAAAAGTAAGTGAGACATTGTTTACATTTAGTTGATGGATCAAGTAGACACTCCTCCATCAATTCAAGTCGAGATAGATATAGGCATTTTTGCTACAATGTCATCCATACAGGCACTGACAGAGGTATATATTAACTTGTAATTTTGAATTGTAAAAATAGATTTGTTTTAATAATTTTACTACATACTCAAGGCAAATATAAATTTTGTGAATGTATTATGTATTTAGTGTTGTCTCATGACATTTGATAGTCCTAGTTAGATGATTAATAAGGAAACTTATCATGTTTCTTCCCTATTTTAGATGCTTGTTCATATAGTTGATCCTGCCACTAACTTGTTTGAGCATCAAAAGTAGATTGAACAAGACTGTGAGCTTGTAGTAAGTGCATGTTTAAATTATTTTTTATTATATTTTAAAATTAATTTATTAACAAGTGGTTGAATGTATTTATATGTTAATTTTGTAATAATACTTTTATTTGAACTAGTTTATTTGTAATTGAGTTATGATCATAGGACCCATAGTCAAACCTTGAAGTAATCCAAGGCATTCAAGGGATCTTCATCTACCAACAGGGCATCCCAAGGATATTTTTCTTTGAGGAAGGAAAAGAGAGGGAGGATATTTCATGATTAGGATGTCTTACGTGATATTTGTTATTTTGTATGTCTATATGGCAATGTACACAAATTTGGCATTGTATATGCATATATGACATTCACCTAACATTAGATATTATGTTGGTAGATAATGTAATTTATTGTATTCCTATCATGTAAATATATGTATTGTTGACATTGTACATGTGTTTATATGATTTTTTCAAAGTTTTCATCTGAATTATGTTAATATATCTAATTTATATTCAGTTTTAATTTAAAATGTTATCATATAGTGTTATTTTGATCTTCTAAACTATTATCTTTCAGATCTCATAGTTAATGTTATAAATAAATGAGGATTAAAAAATTGTTCTTTTCAATATTATAAATCTCTAATCTCTAATATTTTTTTAAATTAAATATTTAATTTGATTGTGTGCTGTGGAAATAACTGATGACACATTTATCTATTTTGCATTTGTCATCACTCATTTACAAATTTTCAATTGATTATTAGCACAATTTGGTTTTACTTAAGGCCCATACACAATCATACTTGTATAATGAGAGACATAAAATCATTCATAAATCCCTATAAATTTCTCACTCTTATACCTATACCTACAAACCTGATCCTTCACCCTCACTAGCTCTAATGCCTTTTTAGCTAGCTTTTCTTGAAACTAGGCCTACTACTTGTATGACATCTATGATTATTTTTCCTTTATATTTTCCCTCACATTTGAATTAATCTATATCAATACCTCTTCTACATTTAACTCCTTTACTATCCTCCAACCTACGCCTTTTGGCTTCACTCTCTCATTATACATTCCCTAGGCTTGACTATGCCTAGATGCCTTCCTCTTCTATAAAACTTTCAAGAACACTTCGTCTAGATCTTATACCCACATATCCAACCTTAAATCAACCCAATCAATCTAATTTAAAAGGCCTCCACACTCCTTTACACTTTCTTGGACTTTTTCCCTTTAAGGGATATTTGGCCTAATAGGCCTAATGCACATTCTTAAGATTAGTTAATGTCCCTTTAGCACCTCAATCCTTCGGCACCTTCAACACCTCACTCCTGACGTACTTCAACTCCCCATTGAGGTCTCTAGACCCAACTCAATGCCCATTAATAGTTTTATTTATTTCTAGGCCTATCCTTTAAGGGTGTTAGGCCTCCTACAACTAATCTTTGACAATATCTTTTATCACAAAACTATCATAGCCTCCAAATCACCTTGAATACTTAAAATACACTATCATGCAAAAGTGGGTGAGAAAAGGAAGAAAGAGAGAGATACATGGGGGTGTGTGGTTTAGGAGAGTATGGGGAAGTAGTATGACTTAGTAGAGTAGGTAGGAGGTTTAATAAAGAGGGACATGTGAAGCAAGAAGATGGAAAATTGTGTAGTTTATGAGGACAAGGTTACGACAGTGGTTCATATTGTAAATATTTATGAATAACAATAAAGGATGTGTTATCTAGTGGAAGAACCTCCTTGTCATTATGTTTTGAATGTAGTTGAATGAACTTTGATGTTTGATAGTGTCATTGAAGCCTAGAGATAATATCCCATGCTAAGTTACAAGTGTGTGGAGGATTTAGTGGTTAATGGTAGATAAAAGGGTAGTTTCACCCTTAATTAAAGGTGTTTTGAGGAATAGAGATCATGGATAAAGTGACTAAAATAAGTGATGAGTTAATTATATTATTTAAACATTTTTTTATCATGTTTATTGTTAATTAAAGCCAAGACAAGAGCTCTTAATCTAAGTAGGGAGATACAGTTTATTACATTCATATAGAAAGAGTTTGATTGAGTTTTTGGAGTTCATGAGGGTCCTTGGTAAGTGTTTAATATTATATGGGTGTGTTCTATCCCTTTGGAATGCTCAAGATAAGATTGTAATGTATAATTTTGATCTAAAACTTGATATTGTACATATAGTCGTGTTTATGAGAATAAAGTAAATGTTTGAATATTTTTTACTTTTACATTGTGTTATTAAATTAGGTGCATCAAAGGATTCAATTGAGCAGGTGGATTTATATATAAGCCTAGAGAGAGAGGATAAGAACCTAGAACCATGCATTAGGTCTATGAGCCTAGATAAGATTGACATGTTTAAAAGAGACAAGGAGGATTGAGTTATGAAATTTTACAAGGAAAGGATGGTGTTTGTTTGAGATGAGTGAATGATCTGGTAGGTGAAACATGTTGGACAAGAGTGAGGAAGACTATATGCATGAGAGAAACTTTCTAAGGTTGATATAGGATCACACACCCAAGGCATAAGAAAATTCAAAAAAATTATAGATAATTTCAAATAGAAAATTAAATTTTCTACCCACAAATTCCTTACATCATTATAAAAGAAACAATTAATTTCCATTTATCCATACAAGGATTAACAATTAGTGCAAGAAAATAATATTAGTTTGAAGTAAAGTGTCAATATGTAAAGACCTCATCCTAAATAAAAATAGGTACTACCAACATGTATATATGAGTATATAACATCTTGTACTAGGTTTTTGGCCTCCCATCAGACCTAATTGACAAATCCACCACCCATTTTGGCCTCAAAAATGCACTTCCCAATACAAAAAAAATGTAGTTTTTTATAAGTTCAAACACACATAAAACAAAACTTGTAAGTCATTTCCATGACTAATAAAATACATCCCATACCTCTTTAATCCCTCTAATCTCACCTTGTATCACTTAGGTGTAACCTTTAAGAGCAATCCATAGCACAAGCTGCAATGATGGGTCTTAAAATGCAAAATTTTGGCATTAAATAGACAACTTCTTGAGCTCCAACTATCATTTCTATCTCTGGGACCTAAAATTGAGATTATATTAATTTTATAACATATATATAGACAAATTACACATTTTCACACTACCACAACATTTAAATCCACCTAGAGGTATATTTTCACTACTGTTCAGGAGCATAGAAACACTAACAACAAATGTTGTCAAAGTTGAAGTTGTGGTGGCACAACTCTAATTTTGATGATTAATGACTAAAAAATGGAACTTAAAATATGTATGGTGGTGTATAATTTCTATAACTAGGTTCTTGGCCTCCCATCACACCCGATTGACAAATCCACCACCCATTCCAGCCTCAAGAACACCCTTCCCAATATAAGAAAATTGTTGTTTTTTAGCATAAGTTCAAACATGTGTAAAATGAAACTTGTAAGTCGTTTATATGAAAATTTATATCCTTACCATACCTTTTTAATCCCTAAAATCTCACCCTAGATCACTCAAGTGGAACCTTTGAGAGCAATCTATGTCACACGTTTCAGTGATGGGTCTTAAAATGCAACTTTTTGGCATTGAATAGAAAAATGTGTTGAGCTCCAACTATCATTTCTACCTTCAAGACATATAATTGAGAATATATAACTTGTATCATGTCTATTTATGAAAACTACATGTGTTCACACTACCACAACATTCAAATCCATATGCAATGACATTTCACTACCATTTAAGAGTATGAAAACAATAACAATAAATGTTGTCAAAGTTGAAGTTGTGGTTGCAGAACTCTGATTATGATGCTTCCTAACTAAAATTTAACAATCTAAACACATATATGGGTGGATAACATATATTACCAAGTTATTTTCCTCCCATAATCCATGATTAATAAACCCACCACCCATTGTAGCCTCAAGAATGCCTTTCCCAATACAATAAAAATGTAGTTTTTAAGCCTAAGTTCAAACATGCATAAAATGAAACATGTAAGTCATCTACATGAACCATAATATCCTTTCCTTGACTATTAAATCCCTCTAATCATATCCCATAGTTCTTAGGCTAAAATTTTAGAGTAATCTATGGCACAAGTTGTAGTGATGGGTCCTAAAATAAAAAAATTTGGCATTGAATTTATAACTTCTTGAGCTCCAATTGATAATATGTCACTTTGATCACATATATATAGTAAAAGTACACATTCTCACATTTCCATGAAATTCAAATCCACATGGAAGTACATTTTCACTCCCATTCAGGAGCACAAAAATACTGACAATAAATGTTGTCAAAGTTAAAGTTATGATTACAAAGCTCTAATTCTGATGATTCCTAACTAAAAAATAGAAATTTTAACACATCCATTTGGGTATATAAAATCTAGGACTAGGTTATTTTACTTCTATCATTATCGATCGACAAACTTGCCACACATTCTAGCCTTAAGAATGCCCTTCCCAATATAAGAAAAATGTAGTTTTAAAGCCTAAGTTCAAACATATGTAAAATGAAACTTGTAAGTCATTTTCATGAATCATAATATCCTTCTCCTACCTATTTTATCCCTCTAATCTCACCCCAAATCACTCAAGTATAACCTTTTATATCAATTCATGACACAAGTTGCAGTGATGGGTCCTAAAATGTAACTTTTTGGCATTAAATAGATAACTTATTGAGATCCAACTATCATTTATACCTTTAGGACATCCAATTAAAAATATATCACTTAGATAAAATATATATAGACAAATTACATGTGCTCACTCTTCCATGACATTCAAATCCACTTAAAATTACATTTTCACTACCGTTTAGTAGTGTAGAAACACTAACAACAAATATTATCAAAGTTGAAGTTGTGGTTGTAAAAATATGATTCTAATTCTTCTTGATTGAAAGCTAGCACTTCCAACACATTTTATTTAGGGGAGGTAGATAACATATAGGACTAGGTTCTTGGCCTTCCATCATGACCGATCAATAAATCCACCACCCATTTTAACCTCAAGAATGCCCTTCCCAAAACAAAAAAAATGTTTTTTTAAAGCCTAAGTTCAAAGACGTGTAAAATGAAACATGTAATTCATTTCAATGAACCATCAAATCCCTCCCATACATTTTGAATCCCTCTAATCTCACCCCATAGAACTTAGGTGAAACATTCAAGATCAATCTGTGGCACAAGTTGAAGTGATAGGTCCTAAAATGTAACTTTTTGGTATTGAATAGATAACTTCTTAATTTATAATTTCCATTTCTACCTTTGGGACCTCCAGTTGAAAATATATCACTTTGATCATGTCTAGATAGGAAAATTACAGGTGTTTACACCACTATGATGTTCAAATCCACCTAAAAGTGCATTTTCATTACCGTTCAGGACCATAATAACTCTAAGTATTTTAAAAGTTGGCTTCTCTTAGCTTGAAGAATATGAAATTGTTTACTAATAGTACCAACCATGTGAATGTGGAAGCTTATTTGACACCACTAACCTACAATGTTTTTTAGTAATTAATTAAAAAATAAATGCATGTGTACTACCCATAAAATAGAAAACATTTGGGTAAATTGATTACATCTACATTTAAAAAGTAAATATATTTGTTATTTTTCAATCCAATGAACTACTAGGATTTGCTCTAACCTTGATAGTATCAAGAATAGCTTCATGGTCTAACTCTCTAACTCTCCATAGTTTCCTATTTAATGGCCTTCCATGATATTTTTGTAATTGAATATTTGTTGAAAGAATCAAATTTAAATAGTGCAGTATCTTCCTATGCATTTAAAACTCTTCAAACAACCATTGATCTAAATTTTTTAGAGGATATCATGGAAACTAAGTTCCAGTGACTACCGTTGACCCAATGGGATAGTCAATATTTTTTCTATCTATAACTGGGGAAATCAATTTTTTATTTCTCTCTACACATTGACACAAGTGGTAATATGTGTCCTCTTCATTTTACTCATTTGTAATAACTGAAAAAACATGCCTTGTGTCAAAAACAAAATTTAGTGACACTATGAAAATATATAATGAGAATAAATTATACATAACAAAAAATATTCTACTTGGTTGTAGTAGATCAGATACATGGTCAAATTCATCTGATAATGTCATAACTATAAGTTGAAATTTTGTTAGAACCTAATATGTGTTGATTGGAATTAGAGGTTTAAAACTCCAGTCATCCACCCACTCTTATGACTCACACTCATTCCATATAGATTTCATGCATGCATAACATAAACATACCGAGTGTCTCATATGAGCAGTCTAAGAAATTTCATTTGAGCTATGAAATGAGTGGAGATCACTTAAACATGTTAGAGTCATACAATCCTCATACATTTCTAAGTATTCTTCCTCGATTAACTAAAAATATATAAGAATAGTATAATTTGGTTTAGCACCATGACACATGTTCTCATCACACCTTTCAACCATGATTTTTACATCTATCAAATCAACACCCTCTTCAAATTTCAACTCCTCCCTTGTAACAACTCTTTTTACACATGCTCAACACCATCATGATCCCATTTTCCATGGCCATCCTTGGTGAAACTCCAAATGTGTTCTACACCAATGGTAACGTGAATCTTACTCAACCAATAAAAGATCTATGCATTTTTTAATTAAAATGTGCAATTATCTAACCAAATGTAATGTTTATTGGAAGTAATGTTCTTCTGAATCCAATGTTCATATAACTTTTGAAAACAACCTTGCAAATACTCTAAACAATGTGATCAGTCATCTCTGAAATAGAAATGGTACTCCCTTAATATTTTTTGTTGTTTCTCTGTACTATCAAGTTCATGCATGAATTCTATATGCACTAATATAGTAACTTGTGATCAGTTGTAATACTATGATTAAACTTTCATTTGTGGTTTGAATGTGTAATTTGTAGCAAAGTCAACTAATGAAACAATTGAGCCAATTGGGAATGTATCCTTGCTTATATTTAAATATTCATCCAACCATCTATCCTTGTGTGTGTGCCTTGCAAACTCATAAACAAATTTTCCCTAGATTTGACAAAAAAAAATTATAACAAGATCACACCTTTTAGATTCTTTGTCATATTTTACTTAATAAGTCATTGATTTATATTTGATTAAACCAATTAATTCTTGTCTAATTACAATTGTACTCTCCTCATGGATACAATTTTTTAATTTTGGTAATCCACCACAAATGTTGCAATTTCCACCTAAACATTATTTGTTATAAAATAATTGTCCATCCAGCCTTTTGCAAAAAATAGTTAGAATAATTTCCCTGGGTGATTTTGGTGGAACTTCAATGCCACACTTCTATAAAATGTTGTTAGTATGCAAATTACAATGAATATGGTGAAAAACATCATAGTGCATTAAAAATTAAACATGTTGCCTACAACAACAAGTGGTGCATGTATGATTTATTTTTATATAAAAAGGTTTAGCCATCTCAAAATATTTTTGACTAATAGAAATTTGTGGATGTTTTTTTGAAAACATAGAGTACAATTGTGTTTGAGTCATATCCAAGAAATATTTTAGATGTGGTTCAGCGTTACGAAAACCAACTCTTCTTTTCACTACATCTCTTGTATTGGGTAAAACTATTATATTTTCTTTCTAAAATTGAGCAAGCAACTATTTGAGAGCATCAGATATAGACTTGTCTTTTTGTTGAATTCTACCAGAGAATGCCTAGAGCTCATTGGTATTAGGTTCATTAATTATTTCATGTCTTTCAATTGCTTTCATTAATGTTTTTATATTTATATTAAGTGCTTGACTTATTTTTGAAAGAATTCATTTTTCCCTATTTGGCCACTTACTACACAAGTTGTAAGTATATGTTGAGTAGCATTACAATATTTGGTACATGATTTTAGGTCTATAATATGATATGCATCATTTATATTTTCAATAGTTCTTTTTTTTTTCATCATCCACGCTAAATGTTCTTAGTCCTAATGTGTACATTATACATCTCATCATAATCAATTTTATCAACAAAACAAATAATTGACATATTTGACTATCATAATCCAAATTATGAAATAAACTATCCCAAATTTGTTGAGCTAGTCTTCTTGAATGGCAATCAGATATTTTGTTATGCATTGGATCTAAAATATTTTCATCGACTTCAATTAAGTACTTACCTTTCTACACACAATTCTTGGAGGTGTTGTTAATGGTGGAACTTGTTGAGACAGTGTTTTAAAATCATTATTACTGTCATTGTTTATAGGTTGGTTGACATTTTATTCATTGTTTATTTTTTTATTATATGCTTCCATGAAATTTTGTTGATTATTAATTTCATCATTGTTTGTGTCCATTAAATTTTCTTCATTCATGGGGGGTAAAGCACATACATAGACTAATCATCAATAAAATAAAAAACTTAAAACTTTGAATGTAAACTTCCAACATTATCTAGTTCATTATTATCAATTTCATCATTATTCATTTCATTATGGTCAGTTTCATCATTATTCAATTCAATATGGTCAATTTCATCATTGTTTAATTTATTATTATAAATTGGTTCATTATATATGGCATTTGGTTCATCAAGTTTGTACCTTGTCTTAAATTAATTTTTTGCATTTGTATCTTGTGTTTATCTCTCAAATCTTCTAATTCCTCCATTATTTTTCTTCAACTTATTCCTCTTCCTTGAACATGATCTATCACCCATTAGATAATTGATAAAGTATGTAGGTCTTGTAGAAGTATGTAGATAATGTTTCTAGGGATATAATTCTCAATTTGGGATAAAAATAGATGTTGAAAAGTGATTTTTGTCTATATAAATAATAATGTGATCATGTTATATAATATGGTCATATTATTGAATAACATGATCATGTTATCATTAATATAGATTAGGGATTAGGTATTAGGGCATTAGGGCATAGGGTTTATGGATTAGGGATTATGGAATTGGGTTTAGGTTTAAGGGTGTATATAAGGTCTAATTGCTTTATGTCATATGAACTAATTATTACTATAAAGGGTGTTAATTGGGGCTAAATTGATTGGTAAGTAGCAAACTTATGGTTAATAATTTAGGGTATAGTGTTTAGGGTTTACGGTTTAAGTCTTAGGGTTAAATGTATATATCGTTTAGGGTGTAAATAGGGTCCAATGTGTTTTAGGGCTCAATTGCCCCCCACATCATCATAGATTGAGACAATTAGTTAATTGGGACAATGAGTAGTGCAATTTGGGATAAATTAAGTAATGTTACCCACTTTTTACTCTAAATAATGTTAATTAGTGTTAAAATGATTGGTTTAAGGTTTAAAATATAGGTTATAGGGTTTACGGTTTAGGTCTTGGGGTTTAAGACCTATAAGGTTTAGGGTTTAGGTACATAGGGTCTAGTCATAAAGATTATTGAGGATAATTTGAATCACTTAGACCTATTTGTGACTATAGAATATGTTTTTGGGGTGTCATTATACCCTATATCATCATGAAGATTGAGGTAGTTAGTCAAGTGGGGCAATCAATCATGTGATTTAATCCAAACTGAGCCATGTGATCTTAATTCTTAGTCTAAATGATGTTAATTTGGGCTAAATTGATTAGTTCAGGGTTTAAAGAGTTTATATTTATGGTTTAGAGTTTAAGGATTAGGAAATTTAGGGATTAGGGATTAGGGTATAGCTTTTAGGGTATATAAGGTATAATAGTGAAGGAAATTAGGGCAAATTTGAGCTCTTTGAACCTATATCTATGAGTAATGAATGTGATTTTTGGCTCAATTAGCCCCCACATTATCATAGATTGGGCCAATTGGTCAATTCCAATAATGAGTGATGCAATTTTGACAAAGTTGCTCCTTATGAACCTAATTATTACTATAAATGATGTTAATTGGGGATAAATTGATTGGTTTAGGGTTTAGGGACTACATTTTAAAGGGTTTGGGATTTAGGGCTTATATCTTAGGGTTTAAGGTAAATGCTACATTGTTTAAGATTTAAGGTATAGGATATAGGGTCTAATTTCTAATGTAATTAAAGAAAATTTGAGCTTCTTGAACCTATTTATTACAATCGCCTTCATGTTTACATTTATAATAAAAGTAGAGTCAGTTAAGTTATACATGTTGCATACATTATACCATCAATTGAGCCACAAATTTGGTTTAGGGGCTCAATTTTGCCCAAATCATAGCCCTAATTTCACAAATTGACTAATTAGATCAATTCATGATGGAATTAAACTTCATTTTGCCCCAAATCATATCTTTCTCTTGAAGGGGTTCAATTTAGCCTCAAATGCCTTCATTAATTGAATAAACTCTTTGGTTAATTATATATGACATGACATTACGGTTAATTTCACTCCAAATCACATCATATATAATTTAAAATTGGTTCATGTAATTCATTTTGACCCTAATTACCTCCATAACTGAACTAATCAACATTTGTATTCATTGGTTGATGACATTCAAGTTTATTGAGATCAAAACAACATTCTATACATGTAAAACTTGCATTTTATTAATGTTTCTTTACTTCAATCAAGTTGATGAACTTGGAGATGATCAACCCCCAAATCACATTTTATAGTGATGTAATTAGGTTGAAGGAGGCTCAAAATAACCCAAATTTACTTCAGATTGACATATAGATTGGTACTCCAAAGGCTAAGTTTTGGCCATAGGTTTTTAAAAATGCATTTTATGACCTCTCATGAAAAAAGCAGCTATATCATAAAATGTATAATGAGTGAGACCTTAAAACTAAGTAATTATAAGTAGTTAAATTAACATATTAAAATGCCCATAAAAGTTTTGAAGTCTAATGTGATACCACAACACCTTAATTTAATTTACAAGGTTAGGGAGCTTTCCCATATCACATGAAAGAACACCACTATTAGGTAACTCAAGAACATATAATAACATATATAAAATTCAAGCTCAAGAGCAAATTTGTGTTTTTTGGATGTTATGAAGATATAAGGCGATGGCCTTACTAACATTATCATGTTATTAATGGCATTTCTCTATTTTAATGTTAATTCAAACACCAATCCTTTTGGATCTAGAATGTTTTGGATACCTGAGCCAAAGTCTTTGACCTATTAATCTACAATCGATCCTAAGAGTTTTGATAAGAAACAAAAAAATTCAACTTTGATTTCCAAATACATTACAAATTTCAATGATAAAATTCAAAAACTTAATACCATCGCAATGAACATGCTCTCCTCTTTCCAAAAATATGATTTTTATAAAATTTTGAGTAATTTAAGGTTTTAAACTATCTTTATTTATAACTATACCTTTTTTAGGTCACTTCATATCACAAATATACATGTTCATGTAATTTTTTTTCATTGATCCAAGTGTAAAATAATTTATATGGTCACAAACTATGCCTAATTATACACACAGTAAAAAAATGATTTTCATTTTTTTGAGGTAGTTAGGGGCACTGCATGACCATATATCCATTTTTTTGACATTTTTCAATATATAATTACTTGAAAAATTCATAAAAAAAGTATTAATTGAAAAAATATAAAAAAATATAGGTCACAAACTAGAAGATATTATATAAATGTTTACCAAAGGGTTTTAAAAAATATTAAACACTATTCAAAAAATGGTGAGCCACACAGTCATCTATCTACTCTATTTTATTTAAAAAATAGGAATTCCTATTCAAATTTTTGATGTTTGATATAGTTATACTTAACCATTTTTTTTTAAAAATAGTGTTTTGGAAACTATACTCAAAATTTTAAATTTCATATTCTTACACCATCTTCAAATTTTATAATTCTAAAATTTTAGGAAAATCATGTCCACAGGTAGGCCCCTTTTTATCCCTCAAATTTGTGTACTTACTTGTGCATGATAATAATGAGTACATAGTAATACCACATACTTAGTATTTAGTATATGAAAAATATCCTAACCCCTAATCCCTAATCCCTAAACACTAAACACTATACCCTAAGCCCTAATCCCTAATCCCCAAACCATAAACCCTATACCCTAAACCTTAATCCATAAACCTTATACCCTAAGCCCTAAACCTTAAACCCTAATCCATAAATCCTATGTACCCTATACCTTAAACCTTATACCTTAAATTATAACCTTATATCCTAAGCCTTAAAGACCCTAAAATATAAATGGTAAACTCTTTAAGCTCTAAACCAATCATTTGAGCCCCAATTAACATCATAGACTAAGAATTTGGTTTAGAGGGCTCAATTTGGCCCAAATCACACCATTAATTACCCTAAATGATTAATTCACTCAATAACTAATGACATGGGGGCTAATCAAACCCAAAAACACACTATGTATTCATAATTAGGTTCAATCAACTCAAATTATCCTCAATTACCTTCATGATTAAACCCTATACACTAAATTGTAAACCATAAACCCTTAACTCTAAGCACTTAAAACATTGAGCCCTTGTTTACTCTATACCTTACATACCTAGATGTACACCTTAAAACCTAATCCATAAACTATAAGCCTTAAAAACCATAAAACATAAATTGTAAACTCTTAATACCCTACACTAAATGATTTAGTCATGTAATTAACATCCTTTATAATAACAATTAGGTTCACATGGCTCAATTTGGCCTAAATCACATCATTCATTGCCCTACTTAATTAATTTACTTATATTTGGTGACTTGGGGGACAATTGAGCCCAAAATCACATTTTGTAATCACAAATAGGTTCACTAAGCTTAAATTAGTCTCAAATACCTTTGTAATTAGACATTATTCACCCTAAAACATTAAACCTATGCCAAAAAACACATTTTGGTCACAAATAGGTTCAATCAACTCAAATTTTCATCAATTACCTTTGCAATTGGACTTTAATCCATAAAACCTATCTCATATATACCTAAAACTCTAATCTCTAAACCCTAAATTGTAAACACTAAACCAAATGATTTATCCATGAAACTAATATCCTTTACAGTAATAATTTGATTCATAGGGATCAATTTATCCCAAATTGCATCACTCATTGCCCCAATTAACTAATTTACTCAATCTATGGTGACCTAGGGGACAATTGAGCCAAAAATCACATTCTCTAGTCATAAATAAGTTCAAGGAGCTTAAATTAGCCTCAATTACCTTTGTGATTAAACTTTATTCACCCTAAAACATTAAGCTTATTCCCAAAAATAGATTATGTTCACAAATCAATTTTTAGCTCAAATTATCCTCAATTACCTTCATAATTAGCTCTAAACCCTAAACCATATCTCGTATATACCTAAAACTCTAATCCCTAAACCATAAACCCTAAATTTTAAACCATAAACCAAATGATTTAGTTGTGCAATTAACATCATTTATATTATAAATTAGGTTCATAGGGCTCAAATTGGCCCCAATCACATCACTCATTACCTGAATTGACTAATTTACTCAATATGTGGTGACCTAGGGCCAAATGAGCCCAAAATCACATTTTATAGTCATAAATAGGTTCAAAGAGCTTAAATTGGACTTATTTTCCTTTGTGATTAGACCTTATTCACCCTAAAACATTAACCCTATGCCAAAAAACATATTGTGATCATAAATAGGTTCAATCAACTCAAATTTTCCTAAATTAACTTCATGATTGGACTCTAAACCCAAAATCCAATCTCACATATACTTGAAACTCTAATCCCTAAACCCCAAACCGTAAATTTTAAACCCTAAACCAAATGATTTAACTATGTAATTAACATCCTTTAGCATAACAATTAGGTTCATATGGCTTAATTTAGCCCAAATTGCATCACTCATTGCCCCAATTGATTAATTTGCTCAAACTATGGTGACGTAGGGGCCAATGGAGCCCAAAAGCATATTTTGTAGTCACAAATAGGTTCAACAAGCTCAAATTGGACCCAATTGCCTTTGTAATTAGACCTAATGCATCATAAAACATAAATCCTATGCCCAAAAACACATTGTGGTCTCAAATCTAAGATCAATCAGGTCAAATTATCCTCAATTGCCTTCATGATTGGATTCTAAACCTTAAACCCTATTGCATATATATATATATATATATATATATATATATATATATATATATATATATATATATATATATATATATATATATATATATATATATATATATATATATATGTATGTATGTATGCATATGTATGTATGTATGTATTTCTAAAACTCTAATCTCTAAACCCTAATCCTTAAATTGTAAACCTTAAACCAAATGGTTTAGCCATAATTAACATCCTTTATAGTAATGTTCAATTATTTTCATAGGGCTCAATTTACCCCAAATTACATCACTCATTGCCCCAATTGACTAATTCTCTCAATCTATGGTGATGTAGGGGCCAATTGAGCTCAAAATCACATTCTTTAGTCACAAATAGGTTTGAGAAGATCAATTTTGGTCCCAATTACCTTTGAGATTTATTGGCATGAAAATTTATCAGGAAGACAAATCGATGACTTCACATCAATAGCGTGGGGAATAAAATTCCTCTCCTATTATTATGAGGATCTACCTTTATTAAAATCCAAAATGGGAAACAAAATATTTATAAAAAAATAAATGTAAATCATGGGGGTAGTACTTTTAACCTAAAAGGACAAAAAAAAATTTAGAAAGGAATGTGTATAAAGAGAGAGAAGGGAGAAGTTTTAGGCAACAAATTCACCAAGTTAGAAACTGAGACTAGATGAAAGTGTTGAGAGAAAATTTGACTTCAAAAGGAGGAAATATCTCTCATTCAATGGGTTTAAAATACATAATCATATCCTTAGGGATATGAAGCATACACCAAAAAACTACTTATCTCTAATAACAAAAATGAATATCCCTATGTATTTTCTAACATAAACAACAAAGGTATTGTCTCTATTCTCATCGAGATTTCACATATGTTGAAAATATAAATCACAATCCCAGATATAAATTTTATAAATTAATTTCTTATTCTTAAAAGTTTGAAACTTGTATCAATAGAAATGAGAATAAAATAAACTAAATTAAGTAAAAAGACATAATCTAAAAGAGATTACTAACATAAAGTTTAATAACACCTCTTTGTATTGATTTATTAAGAGTATAATGTCTAATCTCCATTTAAAAAGCTTTGCCTAAAATCTATCCATTTTTAATCTTGAATATGAAGGCCTAAATTTTAATTATAGTCTAAAATGTGTGGTTATGGTGCAAAACCACCTATTTTGCCTTTTTACAGGGTTGTAAAAACACCAATAAGAAATTACAACTCGAAATGGTGCAAAAACATTTTAAGCATTTAGTACCACTTGAGAAAAACATTTGGATTTTTCGCACTACTTTCAAAAGCACATTATCAATTTGAAACAATTGAAAAATAAAGTTGACAAAATTACAAAGACAATTTGTAGAATGACAACATATATTTACAAGGGGAAATAGAGTGCAATAGTACAAATTAGGTGTAAAGAGAAACCTAAGAACAAAATGGAAAAATATTGAAATCAATTCCTCATTCTTCTCATTATTGTGTTGATAATTCTTTCCCTTTCAAAAAATCATCAAATATTTAGATAAAACCTCTTATCAAATCTTTATCTAGTCCATCTATGTACTTGTAGGCAATGTCTGCTGAGTAGTCTAACTCTTTCATTTCCTAAACTTTGCTTTGGAAACTATTTATCTTCATGTTTAGATTATCCACATTCACTTAGAATTTGGCTAATTGGTGAAGTTATTCATGACCAAATGTAGACACGGGATTGAAAATCTCCTAAATTCACTCTTTGAATTCTCCAATCATGTTTTTAATTAAAAATAGATTCCCATTTTGATCTTTGTCATTGATAAAAGAATAATTCAATTTATTGACCTCAATGTCTATTTCCATCATCACGTCACTTCTAAGTGACCTTACATTGTTGAATTTCTGAAGACACTCTTGAAAGGATTGGATGCTGAATTTTATAGCCTGAAGAAATTCAATCTAATAGATTATTTCTTCCTTCTTGATAACTCCTTTTTCAATAAGCTCAATGGAAGGAAATTTTGAGAATTCAACCAAACTGGGAATAAATTCTTCCCAATTTTATTTCTCTTCTACATATCCACTTTCCTTCATCATTATTTGTTCACATTATGACTAGATTTCATATACCATTATTACCATGATGGAAATTATTGAGTTTCTTTGATTAGTAAACTTTTCAATCCAATATTTCACTACATTGCTTGTTTGACCTACCTCTCTTACTCTCTCTAATGTCTTAGCATGAATACTTGATGAATTAATAGTTAGTTGAATTATTCCTTTCAATCTCTATATCACTGAATTCAACTATTCTACCTTTTAATTCAATTCACCATTGGTTGCTTTGTATTTATCCATTTTTTTTTAAAATGGTACCAATCACCAACTATATGTCTCCCTTCATCCCTTATCTATTAGACATTCCCAAATAAACCCTGTATACTTGATAATATTCAATTCTGATTTCTGACTTATATTTTTTTTATTGTAAAAATTGCCACTTATACATACTACTCTCCCTTTTCATTTGTTACCATTCACAAGATGTTCTCACTTTATTTGGCCTTTTCAATAAAATAATTGTTAAAGTTCCAATATCTATCTCCTCAAGTTTAACAAATTTTCTTGTTTTATTCACCACCATAGACAACCAATCCGAAGTTGTTGTACTTGAAGGAGGTGGGATAATAATTAAGACTGGTGGAATAAGCATAACTAGAGTTAAAGAAGGTGTTTTATCAGTTGGGGCACCTTGGAAAGATGTTCCTACTTATTCTTGTTTATTGGTTTTATCAATAGGAGTTCGTGGAGAGGAGATGAGAGGCAATTAATGATTTGATGGGGAAGATGAAGATATTTATCTAATCAATTTATTATAATGGGAGAGTAAATGACATAAGGAACATCATATCATTTGAATCCAAAAATTATTGGGTCATATTATATACTAGTTCTTGAGAGAGTGGAAAACTATCAATAGGAATCTCTTGAGGAATTTAAAGATGAGGAGGATAAGAGATATTTTCACCTAACCTTTTTATTTTGAGCATGAGAATGTTCTATGGTTGAAAGTCTTGTTGAATAGCCTCTAGTTCAGGCACCTCTTCTATCATCAAGGGTTCTCCACTTGGACCTACTTCATCTATATTTTTTGATTCATCATATTGCTTGTAGAAGCTACCAAATTCTTCTTCCCCATGAGGTGTAGGTAAATAAACATCCACTCATTTTCTCTTCAACCACCTAAGAGTTATATCAAGTACTACTCTTGTTCTACTTCTGAGAGAAGTAGATTCCTTATTATCCTAATGGACTAAAAGTAATGTATTTGTCATGATGTTTTATTTTTCAAAAATGGGTTCTAATGTGGTCTCATTATCTACCAACTATTTTGGCACTTTCATTATGCCAAATTTGAATAATTGTTTCATGGTAAACCATGAATAGTCTTTGGTCCTTACTACTTTCTCATACTTGAAATCAATCCAATAGTCCTTAAAATGTGGTATATGTTGATATGAAGGTCCAAGATTATTCTCAATCATGCCCCTAATTTCAAATGCAAACCTGCTCTCAAAAGTCCTAAGATTATTTTGAGACATGTATTATTCAACTATACTAGCCTTTATCGATGATAGATAAGTACATATGCCAATTGAGATTATAAGTTTGACTCTTGTTTTATATCATCTTGTTATTAACTTGTGTGTTTCAACAAGTTATCTCACCAATTCCATCAACACCCACTTATCACTAACATTTCATGCAAGCACATAAGGAGTAATCTCACAATCACTAACTTTTAAATAATTAAAATTTGGGAACTATATGAACTAAGTTCCCCATCTGTATATATTTATGGTGGTCTTTACTAATATTATCATATTAAAGAGCTCCTTTTCAAACAATTGAATGGCAAAATAAACAAAACAATCATTTATCCTTATGAAGTGATGGGCATTCTCCTTGAATGTCAACTAGGGATAGAAGTCATACACCATTGCCTCCCCAAAATAACCTATTGCATACAATCTATCAAAATATCTTTGTCTCACTATAAAATAAATGATATACGAAGTCATATAGAACTTTAACATGATTTTCACCTCCATTAGTTGTTTTTGAATTGTATCACTAATCAACTATCCCCAATTAATATATTTATTGTTTCTAAGGGTGATCCAAATAAATATGTACATTCATGTTTGTAATTTATTTTTTGTTTGGCTTCTCACTATCCCATGCAATAACATTATCATGTCATTTATTTCATTTTTGAAATCGGACCTGGTAAGATTTGTTGGAAGTTGTGTTAAGGATGTTTTGGTTTAGTCAACCATGCATTGTTGAATTGATTAGCACACATAATACTATTATCATCCCAAAATCTTTGAGAGGAATCAGGAGTCATATGTACAAAGGATTCATTATCTAGAAGGTAAAAAACATTTTCAATGTGTTTAGGAACAAAACTCACTACCAATTCCCCCTATGAATCTCTTAGTTCCCTTGTATCTAAGTTACAGTTATTTCCCTTGACCAAGACTAGCTTAAGAGACTATCCTGAAATCAAAAATTATGTCACCTGTATAAATCCACTATTAAAAATACTTTGACTAAAATCTATCTTATGTACTATAATCATCCTTTCTTAAAATTCATATAAGTTAATGTGACCTAGATCAGTGTCTGTGATGTTTCCAACATTAGACTTCAATGGTGAAAGATGCGTCACACCTTAAAATTGACACTTCATGGTTTCTTTGTCTTTAATTAAAATCACCTTTTCTAGAGTAGAGGATGAAGGCATCAATTTTTACAAGAAAATTGACAATTGGGAGATATTTTCAAAAAAGCTTCTTATTTATAAAAATAATGAAATAAAATAACTTAAAGCCAAAACAAGTTATTTAGTTGTAATGGGAATCTATAATCACAAGTTATCCATGTAAATTTCTCCACCATTTTTAAATGCTACTTGTATGAATTTCAAATTTTGTCTAGCCAACTTCTCTAATTGCAGTTGTTTCTATTCAATCTCTTTGTGTTGCTATTTGAAAAGCATCCCTGGTAAATGGAAATGAACTAAAAAAAATTGAAATTTCCATTTTTAATTTTAAAACATTGTCCCTTGTTCTTGATTTGGTCAAAACATTAAAAAATAATTACCAATTGATTTTTTCCAAAATTTAAACCCTCTGAGCTTGCCAAAAGAATTTTTTTTTTCAATTTTCTAGAAAAAACAATGTCAAAATAGGCCAATTGGTGATCTTATGGTATAGTTATCACACAAGTATTCTACATTAAATATGTCCGTGATTATATTCAAAAATTTGCAAGAGGATTTGAAATAATTTCCTGATATATTAGACTGCCTTGCTTACTAATTATATATACTGCTTTGTTCTACTCAATTACAATAGCTTGGTGAAGAGGAATATAAAACAATACAGGGTGTTAACTCAATAGATAACTCATATTTAGATAGAGTCTAATTCATTATGGAACTCATAGGATAACTCACAGTGGTACTTAGTTAAACTCCAAGAGGAACTCAATGTGGAACTCACCCTCTTACCCACTTAACCTCTTCTCACACCTAAATAAGTTGAAGCTAGATGTGTAAGAATTATCCATTTAATAAGTAAATGGAATAACTAATATCTTATACCAACACCCCCCTTTGAGCATAGTTTAGGTGGGAGGAAAAGAAAACATGGGTCTTGACAACAAGGCCTAATGAGGTACCCATGTAAAAAGTAAATCTCAACAAGTGGAGTAAAATGATAAAACCAAGTAGGAAAAAACTCCCTCCAAAAGAAAGACAAAGAAAAGAATGTAGGACTAGAAAGCCCACTCCAGCAACCCCTCTTAAGCATAGTTTAAGTGGGATTTAAAATTAGATCTCAAAAATGAGGCTTGATGAGGTACACAAGTACATAGTGATGATCCCAATATCCTAAAAAATATAAAGGATGTGTGCCTCCACAAAGAAGAGAGAGAATGTATGAACATAATGTCATATGGTGAATTCTATAATAGGCCTCTTTATAACAAATGTTGTCTCTTCCTTTTAGAATAAATAAACCATAAACTATCAAACTAATGAATTTACACTCAAGTGGAATGCATATAAGAATCATGATGTAAATCTCTATAAATTCTCAAATGTATCCCTGATAATGCTTGAATCTGCCAAAGTTTGAGTATAGGACTAACTGTAAAACGTGGCAATGAATAAGTATATAATTAAGGGGATAAAACAACCATAGAAGAAGATAGACATGGAATATTTGCTGAAAGAATGTCTATGGGAATAGGAGAGCAAGGATCAACAACTATTGAAACTAAAGACTAGTCTATAGATGAAGTCCTCAGATCTGTAAGATAAATGTCCACATGAACATATGAGTCATAAATACTCTCAATGTGTATAATCTCACTGAAATCATTAAATTCCTCCAAAATACAAGTTTGTGAAGCTTTTGAAAGAGCAACAATCTGCATAAGAATGAATGTAAAATCTACAATGAGACAACTAAGGTATGACAGAATCTCATCTTGTAGTGGGGGATCAATGAAAGGAAGAGAAAATTACTCCATAGATATATCATCGCAATAAATAAAATAATGTGGAGAGAGTTCAACAATACCAGAAGAGATAATAAGAAATCTAGGATGAGGTGTGACATAAATCTCAGTAGGATCAATGAAAAGACTCTATAGTATGCTCCAAATAATGCAAGGGCACTTTGTATATTCCACATGGTAATTAAGATACATGGAAACATGTAGTAACAAAGTGGAAAAAATATTGTGATAAGTATTATCCCACTTATTAAACAAATAGGATCAATGGGTTCAAGAATCTATCCATATAGTAATGAAATACAATTCTTATGTGTGATCAAGTGTTCCATGTAAGCATGCCACGAAGAATAATTATCCTTTCCAAGAATGATCACTAGAAATGAAAAACTCTCCTCCTCTGGAGTTTCTCAAATGGGGTTGACATGACTAAGAGAAAACACCAGGGAAGTGCACAACTGCATAAAATATTCTACAATGAACCCCTGAAACACACTCATGAAGGGATGTCAATCATAGTCAAGAATGCATCCAAGTGAGAAATCGGTGATGGAGTAAGAGAAAACAATGGTGCATGCTCTAGATATGGACTTCAGACTGAGCCTAAAATGAGTCAATACAGATGAGAGCAATTAGTGTATGAAGTATGCTACAAAAATTAGGAGGGCCCATAACCCCCCTGAATATGGCACTTTATAACTTGAGTGAATTTTATAAAACAAAGTAGACCAATGGAAAGAGGATGAAAAATATGCACTTTTGAAAAAATGAAACTCAATTTTGAGTTATCAGTCAAAATTTATAGAAAAATATATTTTCTATCATTAATGGCCTATTTAATTAAAATTCACTTAAAAGTTTAAATGCTGATAGTTTTAAAAATAAAGCATATCATGTAACCACTCATTGGAATCATCCAAAAGCTTCAAACCTCCTCATGTCAAAAAAAGTAAAAAATACTTGGCCCAATCACCCCTACATGTACTTTTCTAAAAAATCCTCTTGGAAGGGATTTTAATATAAAAAAATTATAATAATATTTAAATAAAATTAAAAACATAATTTTCTTTTTTTTAAATTCTTTTTAGGGTAATTTAAGGTATTGAATTTATGACTTAGAAAATATAAAGAAGAGAGCTGGTGTTACCATTATTCATGCAAGGAGTGGTGTACCACATATTTGAGCTATACAGTGTTGTTATGCATGCACAAGTTTGCATTGCCTGTATAGGTATTTAACAATGTAGAGGTGTATGTTAAAGGATTAGAATGTCTCCATATGCATGCATGATTAGTGGTTTTAATAGGTAATGGATGCTTGGAGGAAAAATTAGATCAATTAGTAGGAGGCCATTAAATGTCAACACCATATTGTTAAAGTGTTATACTAGATCAGATTGAATCAAATTTTTAGAGCCAAATTTGGTTACCATTCAAAAATAGCAAAGAAATCAGAACAAGATCTTATAAGTCTCCTCAAAGATAGGCAGATAATAAACTTGTTATCAAACCCCCCTAACTTAAATTTTACCACAAGCAAATCATACCATTCTATTTTAGCTCATAATTTTTCATAAATGGGTCCTTCAAAACCATATTTTTGAAAAGAAAAATTCAATTAATTAGATTTACTCAAGCTAATAAACAAATTTTCATCACCATGGAAACCCACTTGGACTCTCTGCCACATATATTTCCCTGCTAAAACAATTCAATCTCTGTCAAGAAGTAGAGAAGTAAAGAGCAATGTACATAATGACCATTTCCCTTATCTAAGTTGTGTATGGTAAAATAAATAATTGATCATCTCAGACTAAATGGCTCAGATAAACATTAAATGATGGAAAGTAGGCCATTAAAAGGCTATAAATAATTGATGTGAACAACAAGTGTAAATTACAAATCGTGAGGTCAACACTTCCCCAATGTAGATGTTAATCTTGTGTATTTTCTATCACTTGCCACACCAACACTATAGGGTTTGGTCAAAAGGGTGAAAGGCTTGCTTTACATGCAAATATTCTGACATTGTATCAGAACATGCAAATATTTTATGAAAATAATGACCCTACTTGTATTCAAAAACATGCAAGAAAATGTACAAAAACTGCCTTTTATATTAGACTGCCTTGCTTACCAATTATCTTATCTGCTCAATTATAATAGCTTGGTGAAGAGGAATATAAAGAAGTAGGGAGAGTTAACTCACAAGATAACTCATGTAGGACTGAGTGTAAATCACTTTGGAACTCATAGGAGAACTCACAGTGGTACTCAGTTAAACTCCAAGTGGAATTCACCCTCTCACCCACTTAACCTCTTATCACACCTAAGTAAGCTAAAGTTACACATGTAGGTATTATCCATTTAATAAGAAAATCTAATAATGAATATTCTAAACTAACAACCCCCTTAAGTATAGCTTAGGTGGATGAAAAATAAAAGATGGGTCCCGATAACAAGGATTGATGAGGTACACACATATAATGCAACTCTCAATAAGTGGAGTAAAAGGAAAAAACCCAATGGGAAAAAACTGTCTCCCAAAAGAGAGACAAATAAAAGAAACAAGGACTAGAAAGCCCACTCTAACACCCCCTTAAGCATATCTTAGGTGGGTTATAAAATTGGGTCCTGGCAACGAGGCCTAATGAGGTACCCAAATACATAGTGATGATCACAGTATCTTATAAAAAATGAAGGATGTGTGCCTCCATAAAGAAGAGAGAGAATGTGTGCACAGAATGTCACATGACAAATGTTTTAGTAGGTCCCTCTGCAACAAATGTTATCTCTTCCTTTCAGAAGAAAGAAAACATGAGATATCAAACTATTGAATTCCCACTCAATTGGAATACAAATAGGAATCATAAATGTAGATCTCTAGAAAATTCTCAAATCTCTCCCTACTAATACTCAAATGTCCTAAAGTCTGATCAAATATCACAGGACTAACTATTGAAGATGTTAATGAAGAAACATACAATGAAGGGGAGAGATCAACCAAAGAAGAAGATAGACATGAAACATTCGGTGAATTAATGTCCATGGGAATAAGAGAGTAAGGCTTAACACCATCGAAATTAAAACCTTCTAACATCCTACACTAAAAAATAATTTAAATCATGATTTTTATTTTTATAAAATCAAAACTCCATGAAAATATTATTTTCTGATTTTAACTCTTAGCTTCTCCCGTCAGATTTATACATTTGAAATTTTAATATTTTTTCTTCAGGGATACCACATAGTCATGCGATTTTAAATTTGCACACATTAATATCAGAATCTATTCTTTTAATTTTATATTTCTTTTTATCAAATCTATACAATTCAAATTTGCCCTTATGAAGCAAAAAATTATGACACCTTTTTAATTATCTTCCTCCACTTAGCCAATCATACCATTCAAATTTGGGCAAATGAAAATTTTAAAAATAAAATTTATGTTCTTTTATTTACCTATTAGGCATACAACTAGTTGTACATTAGCCATATGGCTCAAATTTTTGCATGTAAAAAGTTAAAATGAAATTTGAAACTGCCAAAATTATCTTCAATAAGGTCGTATGACTTAGTTGAGAGGAAATAGGAAAAAGAAGTCAATTGTTTTGATAAAATTACAATTTTTATTTCCTTGGGTAGGACGTACGATTGGTTGTACCATTTGAGTTGGCATATGGAAACAAAAACCTAATTCTTTTTAGACTATTAACCCTTGTTTGGATTTCCCATACTTTTGGTGTTTAGTAGATGAATAAAAATTGAATTTTAAAACCCTTTTATTGCATTTTAGCATAGTCATAAGACCTTTGGATAGGAAAAAGAAAATTTTGAAATGCACTATTGAAAACTTGAATCTTTATTTTTTTATTTCCTCTAGGGCACCCTTGTACATATTGTCTCTCACAATTAACAATTCAAAGATTTAATCTTTCCTTTTCAATTATCTTGAAAACCTCAATATGGCCTATTCATGGCTTAAAAAAAATTAAAATAACTCCTCTTTTTTTATCTTACTCACTTCCCTTTCATGAGCTTGAGCAAACTTCTTCTAGCGGATGGTAGCTAGAACCAAAAATGGAAATTCAAGTTTTAATTTGATAAAAATTGTCAGAGTCGACCATGCACGCTGAAAAGATTTTTTAAAAGGGAAGACAATTTTTCATTAACACAACAAAAAAAAATGAATTTTCATGATTAGCTGAAAAAATTAATGAGATTGCATGTAAGTTGGAAAATGAGAGTTGAACAATGGTAATTTGCACCACTGAAAAAGGTAATTACAATATGGAGGTTTTCATTTACACAGCTTGGGGAAGTGTATTTTGAATTTACACAATTTGTGAAAATACAATTTGGAATTGCATAGGAAGGAAAAATTTAAATTATTTTATAATTTTCCTAGAATCGTAAATCGATTTTACAATTTGCATGAAAACTCAAATCAATTTTGTAATTTACATGGAATGGGGAAATGATTTTACAAATTACAAAAAATTGTAAAACAATTTTTCAAATTGCATGGGGATGAAAAACAAATTTACAAATTGCATGAAACACAAAATAAAAAATTCAATTTGCATCAAGTGGAAAAAAGAATTCATAATTTGCACAACTTCTGGAAAAATAACATGCATTTGCACAACTTATAAAAAGTTAAATGGATTTTGCAAATTGCATGAAATGCTAACAATTTTTTTCACAAGAGAATCAAATGTATTTTAAAATAGTTTGGGGTCAAAAATAATTTGCCTATAAATTTTTAATTAATCGATTAAATCTAATTAATTAATTAATTAAAAAAAAATCTCAAAATTTTGATGGTTTCAAGCTCAGGTCAAATTTAGTTGTCAGTCAAAATTGAATTCCCACTGGTTTTATTTTTTCCAAAAACCATGACAACACATATCTCTAACTAAGATTTAGAATTGCAAGGAACAAAAATAACTTGAAATCTCTAGTTTCATAGGCTAAGATTTTATCCATTGGAAAATGGAGTCTTTAGTATCAACTTTGATAGTTTAAAAAAATCTATGATCTTTAATAAAAGGGATGGGTTCTCAAGCCATTAAAGAGTTGTCACATGTCAAAAGACAGTGTATGTGAGGGTTAGGTACATAGCCTAATAGGTGTTATCACATGTCAAAAGATAGATTATGTGAGCATCAAGTAATCAACCTAATTGGTGATATCACATATCCAAAAAGATATTGTATGTGAGGGCATTTTAATCATGTGTTTTTACACATTAAAATGCGAAGAGAAAAGTGTATTTTATATTCTATATGATTAAATCTTGAATACCAAATTAACCAAAGATTAAGCTAAGTGACTATGACATTCTCATTTATGCAAGGCAAACCATCATTTGAAAAGAGAAATCTTGAAGGCGAACAAGAATATTTATGTAGCAACAACTCATTTGGCTATGGATTTATTGACTATCTTAATTAGGTAAAAAAATAGGGATTATTTAAGATATAAATCCCAACAAGATGAAACAACAAAGAGGGGAAAAAATGGGAAATGGAGAACACAACAACACAAGCCAAAAAGAAAGACTAGGAAAGAAACAAAACCAAAACTATATTTACATATGTATAAAAGAGGGCCACATGGTTCTTACTGGAAGGAGTGCTTTAGATATTTCCCACTGAAGGGAAATGGTAGATGAGTTCCATCATGATATGCCAAGTATAAAGTATTATTACTATAGAATTTCCTGATCTTAAATGACCCCATCCAAATTGAATCAAACTTCACATGATTCCCTTTTGTTTCTATATGACTATCCCAGATGAGGACCAGATCTCGTAATTAGAATTATCTTTTGTTTGCCTTCTCATCAAAGATAAATTTGACACAAACCTAATTTTATATGATTCCATCAACCACTTTTGTAATTTTTTTTCCAGTTGTTATAAATAAAAAATTATTTTATCTAGTGGGATTTCAAAATTTGGAATCTCAACTGCTCTGGGTAATTGTAAGACAGGTAACTCGAGAGTTATGGGAATTGTAGCATTTATTCCATATAGAAACTAGAATGGATACATACCAATAGCATTTTTTAGTGTTATATAGTCTACCCAAAGAACACCCTATACCTTCTTGTGCTAATTTTTCTAATTCTCAACTACTACCTTGCACATAATTATGAACAGATTTTTGATGCTCAACTCAGCTTGACCATTACCTTGTGGATGATACTTTGATGAATGAGATAAAGAAATGTCATACCCATAAAAAAATTCAATCATGTCTAAATAAAAAGCGTTAGAGGCATTATATTTAATAATCTTATATGGGATTCCATATCATACCAAGATATTGTCCTTGATGAAGTTACAAATGACTTATGAAGATGTTTGTTTAATAGGAATTGCTTTTACCCACTTAGTGAAGTAATATGTTGTTGTGAGAATGTGAGTGTGACCTAAATTTGAATGAAGATTCAATATTCCAATGAAATCTAGTCCCCATTGATGTAAAGGTTCTTCAACTATCACCAATTGGAGAGAAAGTGTTACTAATTTTGGTTTGCCTACAAATTTTTGACATGCCTCACACTTTCCTACCCATTTATATGAATCCATGAAAATATTTGGTTAATAATAATGGGATATAATAATTTTATATGTTGTTACCCTGATAGAAAAGTGCCTTCCACATGTTTGATCATGAAAATTTTGTAATAAAGGTTTCTATTATTCGTTATCAATAAACTTTAAGAATAAGTCATCTATGCTTTTCTTAAAAAGAGTGCCATCCCATATGACATATTTATTAGCTTGTATTTTGGCCATTCTAAGTTGTTTAACATTAAAGTGTGAAGGACATTATTTATATGTCAAGTAGAAAAAAAAATTAGAAGACCATTCATTAGTATAATTAACAAACAAGACCAAAGGAAGCTCTTGATCATCTTGTTTATCTAAAACTATCGAAGACCCTAATTGAATATTTCCCTATTTTTCCATGAGTGGACACAGTCCTTTTCCTCAAACTAGTCTTGTAGGTTGTATCTTTAAATCATACTATTGAACTTTAGTTATCTAATTCCAATCATTTAGAACTAGGTTTCTATTGAGTCAAAATGGATTTGATTGTTTTACTTTGTACTATTACCATAGAATGAGAATGAAATATGTAATACTTGAATTGCTTGACTTCTTTCACTACTACATAGGCATGATTTTCTTTAGGAGAATATTTCACCTTGTAATATTTGAGATTACAACTCATAAAGATAATTAGGGATTCAATACCCTCATTATTTTTTTGAATCAATATTGCTGAGAATGTATGCTCTGAAGCATAACAATAAATAATGAATTCTTTCTTAAAATCAGAACAAACCAATGTTGGTGCATGTGCAATAGTAGCCTTTATCTTTTCAAATGATTCCTTACCTTCATTGTTCCACTTGAAATAAGGTTTTTCTTTCATCACGTTTGTAATATGTCTAGTGAGCTCAGTAAAATTAGGAATGAACCTCCTCAAAAATTTTACTTTCCCAAAGAAGGAATACACTCCTAGTTTACTGGTCAGCAGGGAAAGTTTTTGGATCACTTCAATCATTTCTAGATTAATATTTATTCCTTTTTTTGAAACAATATGACCAAGGATTTTACCTTAAGTCTCTCTAAAGACATATTTATTAGGATTAAGATAAATTCCTTATAAATGACACTTTTCAAAAACTCTTTCCAAATGTGCATAATGATCTTCTCACTTTTTTGATAAAACTATCAGGTCATCAAGATACACTACAATGATTTCATTATTACATCATTTGAATGACAAGTCCATTTCCCTCTAAAAATTATCTCTTACATTGATCAATCTAAATAGAATTTGTTTATATGCAAAAGTGTCCCAAGGTATTGTGAAAGTTATTTTAAGTTGATCTTCCCTATTAACCTCTATTTGGTTGTATCCTAAAAATTCATTAGGCATTGAAATTATCTCATCTCCTATTACTGCTTGGAGAACTTGATCCATGAATAGTAGTGGGTAATTGTCTTTGAGGGATGCTTGATTGAGGTTCCTTAAATTGGCATAGATTTTGATCTCAACATTCTTATTACAGACTATGTTGTCTACCCAAGTTGAATGGTAGATAGGAAAAATAATGTGAGCATTGAGCATCTTTTGCACTTGAAAAAGAATCATTCTTTATATTTTAGGATTATATTGTCTCAATTTTTTTTTGAAAGGCTTTTCATCAGGATTTAGAGAAACTGTATGTTGCATCTCTTTGGGATAAAAATACTTAAAGTTTGTGTATGAATACATGAGTATAACAATATAGTTATGGAGAAGGCTAACAAACTTCCTTTTTTTTCAGATGAGTAACATTTTCCAATATTGACAAACATAAGATGCTCCTCTAAACCAATGTTTACCTTTTAATAGTCGATAGAATCAAGATTTAATTTTTACAAATCTATCATCTTTATCAAACAATTATTCTAAAGAGACCAGGCCTTCAAGAATTTTATTTACATTCAACTTGATAACACCTTCATATTATTCATTAGTAAATCCCTCTTTCAAAGTATGAACTAAAGATTCTCGATATAATTAATTACTACCTTCAAAGTATGAATTTCTTAAAATGTCTGCTTTCTCAAAAAAAAGATAATCTATTGATCATCATTAAAAACTTGCCAAATATTCATATTGTCTAGGATACTCAATCTATATATTAGTTTAATTGTATATTTTTTATACCAATCTATTCATGGAAAATCATCAAAGAAGTTGATACTACCAAAGCATTAGCTTTAGAGTTGTGTTCTTAAGGAATTGCATTGATAGAGAAAGCATTAGATTTATTTTTTATCCTAGAATTTATTCCTATAATGTCTTAGATGATCATTCTTCACTTGATATTGACCTTTTACCTAGTTTACAATGAATTTAGTGTCACCCAAAACTTTCAAATTCTTGATTCCCATCTCTTTTACTACTATAATCCCTAAAAAAGTGCTTCATATTTAGATGTGTTATTGGTACAATTAAGATGTAACTTATAGGAAAAATAAAATTTTACTTAGATAGAGATACCAAGATTACTCTTACACTTGAACCTATCGACAAACAACTACTATTAAACTCCATCATCCAATCATCATTTGGATTTGATTGCATGATTTCTAGTAACTCTATATCTTTCTCTATCATTAGAAGATAATTACGAATTCTTTCATCTTCATACAAATTATCTAATCTAGGATCGTCAACCTTTTGTACTACGTACTTTATTTTCAATTCAGGATCTAGATGTTATTCAATTCCTTTGACCAGAATCATATCATGTGATAAATCTAGTTGTGTTTCACCTCCCAATTCTTTGAAAAAAAATTTACCCAAAAGAACGCCATAAGCTGTTGGAATTTTTGTGAGTAAAATATTTATTTTTATTCACTTTTGGGGGAAAGATGACAAATCCACTTGTGTGTCCTTAATTTGTCCAATGAGTGGAACCATTTTTCCTCCACGAAATAAAAATGCCCAAAGGTTTTAGTATAGGTTAGGCCAAGAGCATGAAAAACTTTGGCAGGCATAACATTATCTAAGGCTCCTATAATAAAAATTCCCAAAGGTTTTAGTATAGGTTAGGCCAAGAGCATGAAAAAATTTCACAAGCATAACATTATTTAAGGCTATTGTGTTGATGATACAATTACTAACTTTGCATCCCTTGAGGAATAATTAAATGTAGAATGGGTCAGCTTTATTGGATTTGGAAGTTGATACGACCATAGAGTTGACTTGATTGGATGCAACAAGGTTAGTTAAAATTCCTTTGAAATTGATTTTTTTAGCATTTGGATTTTTGCCTTTAATGAAATCAACTAACCTATCCAATTGTTCTAGGTATGTTTTTTAAATACATACCTTGTAACATCTAGATTTTGGTTTTGTTGACATGATCAATTATGTCAAAAGTAGATAAATATCTAAATGGAGTCTCAATGGGTTGTTAAGCACTGACATTAGATGAATTACATATTAGTGGTTGCTTTTATTTTCTTTACACTAGTGGTGTAGTTTATTTTCAGAGGATAACCTTTGGAGTTTCCTCCTATGAATCATTGAACTATTTTTTCTAATTTTGAGCTCTAGTAAAAAATGTGAAGGATTGACTATTCATACACCCAACACTCTTTCCATAGTTATCTTTGTTTGAATTATATTCCAAAAATGTGTTTACAGAGTCACCAGCGAGTTATTCAATTTCAAATTCTTGAGGTTCTGGATCTTATGATTTATTTTCTTCTTCAAATTCTTCATATCCAAATATCTATTTAGTTTATAAGACTACATTCATAGGTGTATTAGCGTTTTGCTAAGGAGGGGCCTCAAGTGCAAGTTTCAGTTGAGGAGCTTGTACTCTAAGGTGATATATTTGAAAAGGAATGTCATTCCTCCTTAGAATATCTTGGTACCGAGCAGTAATGGCTTTCTGGGGTATTTGATTTTTTAGGGCCATTATGTCATTAGTTATTTTCTACAAAAAAAATTATATTGAATATTGTCTTGAACTTTGAGTTTTATTCTTTTAAGGCTCCTTTTTAAGTTTTATAAACATTATCATGTCATCTTAGACATCAATAGCCAATTCTTGGGCTATCTCCAAATATGATACCCTATCCCTCCTCAATTGATAACTTCAGCCAAGTGAGAGTTGATAAAGAATAATTTTATATTTTCATTTATTGGTCACATAGTGGATGATATCTTATTTATCAACCTACTGAATTTTGCAATAAACTCTCTCATAGGCTCATGAACCTATTTTTTTATTTGTGTAAGTTGAGCAAGCAAAGCATGGGCATCTTTGGCTACCTTAAATTTATTATAAAATTTAGTCTTCATAGTATAAAATTAAAATAATTTTAGGACCCAATTTTATAACCCACCTAAGATATGCTTAAGGGGGTGTTAGAGTGGGCTTTCTAGTCCTTGTTTCTTTTATTTGTCTCTCTTTTGGGAGAGAGTTTTTTCCCATTGGGTTTTTTCCTTTTACTCCACTTATTGAGAGTTGCATTATATGTGTGTACCTCATCAATCCTTGTTATCAGGACCCATATTTTATTTTTCATCCACCTAAGTTATGCTTAAGGGGGTTGTTAGTTTAGAATATTCATTATTCGATTTACTTATTAAATGGATAATACCTACATGTGTATAAAATAGTATAAAATTTATTGTTGTACTCTTCATCTAGATAATTCTTATAATCTATGTGCTAAAATGAGCCAATCTTCTTCTTCTTCTAAGATTCCAATTGCTCTATGAAAATGTGATGAATTTGTCCTAGTATCCCAAGTGAATGTCCTCAAATCTGATGAGATATCTTCCTAAGTTTGTGTCATCTAGTTGAAATTATGTTGAAAAACTAGATCTTGAGGTTCTTAAATTGTCATGATAATAAACTCTAGTTGAAAAAATTCTTTGATTAGTTATACAAAATGTTCTTCGTGTTTGTCTTGTTGAAGCAATTTTAAAATTTCTCTAGGTAATGGCATCACGTGTTCCTTCTATATTTTTTTTTGTTCTAATAGTATTATATTGAGCTTTGTTTATTCTTATTATCAAAAATAAACAATCGAAAGATTGAAAATAGGTCTTCCTCTAAATCTTCATCCCTATTCAAACCAGGTTGATGATTTATATTTTGAAGGCCTGAAATGGTCATGTGTGAGCTCAAGGGTTCTAAGCTACTAGATGAACTCTACAGGGTTCTCTTTTTACATGGATTATTTTTGCTCTTTATTCACATTCTAATTCTTGATTTAGGATGGCTAGGATAATGTGAAACTGAGTTATGGAGATTTTGTCAAAATCCCAAAAGATTTTTTTGAGGTTTAGCATAATATATAATTGAGTAGATTGTTCTAAATCTAGATTAGAATGATGGAGTGGTCCTTGAGATGATGATAGATTCATGTATACCATTAAAATATAGATAGCACAAAAAATTCAAAAGTGTGCCCCACGATGGGTGCCAAACGATTGGGATGAAAATTTTTCAAGGAGACTAATCGATGACTTTGCATCAATAACATGGGGAATAAAATCCCTCTCTTATTAGTAGGTAGAAAAAAAATTATTTAAATCCAAAATGGGGGAAAAAATATTTATAAAAAAATAAATGCAAATCATGGGGGTAGTACATTTAACTTGAAAGTATGAAAAAGACTTTTTAGAAAGGAATGTGTAGAGAGAGAGAAGGGAGAATTTTTAGGCAAAAAATTCACCAAGTTAGAAACTGAGACTAGACAAAAGTGTTGAGAGAAAATTTGATTTTCAAAAGGAGGAAATATCTCTTATTCAATGGGTTGAAAATACATAATCATATTTTCAAGGATATGAAACATACCCTAGAAAACTACTTATTTATGATAATATGATATGTTTAAGGATATGAAAATACATATAGCAATAGAAATGAGAATCAAATACATTGAATTAAGCAAAAAGACATAATCCAAAAAAGATTACTAACACAAAGTTTAAGAACACCTTTTTGTATTATTTTTAATGAGTATAATATCTTATCTCCCTTTACAAAGCTTTGCCAAAAATGTATCTATTTCAAATCCTGGATATGAAGGCCTAACTTGTATTTAGAGGTTTAAATGAGTGGTTATAATGCAAAACCACATATTTTTCCTTTTTACAGGGTTGCAAAAACACCAACAAGAAATTAAAACTTGAAATGGTGAAAAAAGGTTTTGATCATTTATCACCACTTGAGAAAAACATTTGGAGTTTTTGCATTGCTTGTAAAAGCATATTATAAATTTGAACAACATGAAAAAATAAGTTGGAAAATTTATAAAGACAATTTTATAGAATGGAAACATAAATTTACAAGGGGAAATAGAGTGCAACAATACAAATTAGGTGTAAAGAGAAACATGAGAAGAAAACATAGAAATATTGAAAATAATTCCTCATTCTTCTTAATCTTGTGTTGATAGTTCTTTCCCTTTCAAAAAATTATCAAATATTTAGAGAAAAGAACTTATTAAATCTTCATCTAGTCCATCTATGTACCTATAGGCAATGTCCGTCAAGTAGTCTAACTCTTTCATTTCTTGAAGCTTGCTTTAGAGACTATTTATATTCATGTTCAGATTATCTACATTCACTTGTCATTTGGCTAACTGGATAAGTTTTTCATGACCAAATGCAAATGTGGGACTGATAATGTCTTGAATTTGCTCTTTGAATTATCTAATAATGGTTTCAAATTGAAAATAGATTCCCATTTTGATATTTGCAATTTATAATAGAATAATTTAATTTCTTGACCTTGGTGTCAATTTACATCATCACATCACTTCTAAGTGACCTTGTATTATTGAATTTTTGAAGACACTCTTGAGGAGATTGGATCCTAAATTTATTAGCCCAAAGGAATCCAATATGATAAAACATTTCTTCCTTATTGATAAATCATTTTTTAATAAGGTCAATAAAAGGAAATTTTAAGAATTCAACCAACCTAGGAATGAATTCTTCCCAATTTTATTTCTCTTCTGATTATCCACCTTCCTCCATTGTTAGCTATTCACATTATCACCAAATTTTAGAGATCATTATTTCTAAAATGAGAATTATTGAGGTTCCTTGATCAGTAACCTTTTCAATCCAATATTTCACTTCATTTCCCATTGAACCTACCTCTCTTACTTTATCCAATGTCTTAGCATGAAGACTTGATGAGTCAATAACTGGTTGAATTGGTCTGATCAATCTTTGTATCACTAAATTTAGTTATTCTACCTTTTCCTTCAATTCATCTATTATTTATTTATCTTTATCCAATTTTAAAAAAATGGTACCAACCACCAACTATATGTCTCCCTTCATCCCTTCTCTAGTAAACTTTCCTAAATGAAACCTAAATATTTGATAGTCTTCAATTCTAATTTCTGACTTATCTTTTTCAACTGCAAGAATTTTTTATTCTACATACTTATCTCCATTTTTATATATTACCATTTTAAAAAAAAATCTTTTATTGGCCTTTTTGACAAAAGAATTTTCAAAGTTCCAAAATCTATCTCTTCAGGTTCAATAACTTTTCTTGTTTTCTTCACCACCATAGACAGCTAATCTGAAGTTGTCATACATGAAGAAGGAGGTGGGAAAAAATTTTATATTGGTGGAAAAATCATAGATAGAGTTTAAAAATGTGTTTTCTCATTTGGGGAACCTTATAAATATGTTCCTACTTGTTCTTATTTACTAATTGTATCAATAGGATTTTGTAGAGAGCGGACGAGAGGCAATTCAAGATTCGAGGGAGAAGATGAAGAGATATGAGTGATTTCTTGAAATGAGAAAGTAGATGACATAAGGAACATCATATCATTTGAATCCAAAAATTATTGGGTCATATTCTCTACCAATTCTTGAGAGAGTGGAAAAATATCAATAGGAATATTTTGAGGAACTAGGAGAAGGAGATACATGTTCACCTAACTTCTTTATTTTGATCTTGATAATTTTTGGTGGATGAACATCCTATTGAATAGGTTTTAGTTTAGGTGCCTCTTCTATCATCTAGGTTTATCCACTTAGACCTCCTTCATTTACCTTTTTTGATTCATCGGTTTGATTATATAAGCTACCAAATTTATCTTCCTTTGAAGGTGTATGGAAATCAACATTCCCAACATCCACTAGTTTTCTCTTAACCACCTAAGAGTTCTGTCAAGTAATGATCTTGTTCTACTTTTGAGAGATGTATATTATTTCATATCCTAATGTAATACAAGAAATGGCTTTATTTTAATGTTTTCTTTTTCAAAAATAAGGTCCAATGTGGCCTCATCATCTACCAACTATTTTGGTGCTTTCATTATGCCAAATTTGACTATTTGTTTCATGGTAAACCATGAATAATATTTGATCCTTATTATTTTATCATCATTTCAATCCATCCAATAGTCCTCAAAATGTATGATATTTTGATATGAATATCCAAGATTATATTAAATCAATCCCCTGATGTCAAATTCAAACCTGCTCTTAAAAGTCCTAAGACTATTACCAGACATGTATTGTTCAACTGTCTTGGCCTTTATAAGTAATGGACAATTATACCTATCAATTGAGATTGGAAATTTGACTCCTATTTTATATCAACTTATTAAGAACTTATGTGTTTTAATAAGTTGTCTTAATAATTCCATTAACCCCCACTTATCATTGACATATCATGGAAGCATATAAGGATAAATATTGTAACCACTTATTCTCAAATAATTAAAATTTGGGAACTATCTAAACCAAGTTCCCCATCTAGCTATCTTTTTGGTGGCCATTACTAATATTCTCATGTTCAAGATCTCCTTTTCAAACAATTGAATGATGAAATGAATAAATCAATCATTTACCCTTTTGAAGTGACGTGCATTCTCCTTCAATACCAGCTGGAGATAGAAGTCATACAACATTGCCTTCCCAAAATCACCTACTATATGCAATCCATCAAAATAAATTTAGCTCGCTATAGCATAAATGAGATACAAAGTCATATAGAACTTTGACATGACTTTCATCTCCATTAGTTGTTTGTGAATTGCATCACTAATCAACTGTCCCCAATTGATATATTACTTATTTATGAGGATGATCCAAATGAATCTGTACATCCATGTCTAAAATATATTCATTTTTTGGCTTCCCACTATCATATGCAATAGTGTTATTATGCAATTTATTTTATTTTTAAAATCAGACCTGAAAATATTTTTTGAAAGTCATGTAGAGGAATGTTTTGATTTAGTCAACCATGCATTGTTAAATTTTTTAGCACACACAATACTATTATCACCCCAAAATATTTGAGAGGACTCAGAAGTCAAATGTATAAAATATTCACAATTTGGAAGGCAAAAAAATATTATCAATTTGCTCAGGAATAAAACTCACTACCAATTCCCCTTGTGAATCACTTATTTCCCTTGTCTCTGAGTTATAATTATTTGTCACGACCAAGACTAGCTCAAGAGACTGTACTAAAATTAGTAATGTTTCCACCTATGCCAATTCACTATCAAAAATACTTTGACCAAAATATGTCGTATGCACTATGTTCATCCTTTCCCAAAATTTGTCTAAGTCAATGTGACCTAGATCAGTATTTGTGATGTTTCCAACATAGGAATCCACTAGAAAAAGAAGTGTCACACCTTGAAATTGATACTTCATGGTTTCTTTGTCGTTACTCAAAATCATCTTTTCCAAAGTAGGGGATGAAAACATCAACTTTTACAATAAAATTGACAATTGAGAGATATTTGTAGAAAAGCTTCTTATTTGCAAAAATGATGAAATTAAATAACTTAAAGCCAAAACAAGTTATTTAATTATAATGGGAATCTATAGTCACAAGTTATCTACGTAAATTGGTCCAACATTTTTAAATGCCACCTAAATGAATTTAAAATTTTGTCTGACCAACTTCCCTAATTACAACTATTATTGTTCAATCTTTTTATATTATTATTTGGAAAACTTTCCTGACAAATAGAAATGAACTAAAAATAAATTTTGAATTTTTTGTTTTCAATTTTAAAATACTATCCCTTGTTCTTGATTTAACTAAAACATTAACAATTAATTACCAATTAATTTTTACCAAAATTCAAACTCATGGAGCTTGTCGAAAGAAATATGATTTTTTCAATTTTATTGCAAAAATAATTTAAACCATGATTTTTATTTTTTTGAAATCAAAACCTTGTAAAAATATTATTTTTTACTTTAGCAACTCTTACCTTATATTTTGAGATTTAGCCTTTTGAAATTTTAATTTTTTTTCTTTAGGGATGCCACATAGTCGTGTGATTTTCCATTTGCACACAAAAATATCAATATCCATTATTTTAATTTTATATTTATTTTTTACAAATCCATACAATTCAAATTTACCTTTATGAAGCAAAAAATGCTATCACTTTTTTAATTATCTTCCTCCACTTAGCCAATCTACTATTCAACTTTGGGAAAATGAAAAAAAATTAAAAAAAATTATGTTCTTTTATTTATCTCTTGGGCGTATGGCTCAAATTTTTGCCTAGAAAAAGCTAAAATGAAACTTGAAACTGCCAAAAATTATCTTCAAGCAAGTTGTATGGATTAGCTAAGAGAAATTATGAAAAAGAAGTCAATTTTTTGATAAAACTGTAGTTTTTAATTCCTTGGGTAGGGCATACGAATGGCCTTACCTTTTGACTTCGCAGATGGAAATAAAAACCTTATTCTTTTTAGATTTTTATTCCTGCTTTGGCATCACCATACTTTTCATGTTCAATAGAGGAATAAAATTTGATTTTTAAAACCCTTTTGTTGCTTTTTAGCATTAGCATATGGCCTTTGGTTGGGGAAAAGAAAATTTTGAAAATGCACTATTGAAAACTTGAATCTTTATCTCTATATTTCCTCTGGGGTGTCATTGTGCATATTTTCTCTAGCAGTTAATAATTCAAATATTTGATCTTTTGAACTCTCATTTTAAATTATTTTGAAAACCTTTGTATGTCTTGCTCATGGTTGAAAAAAGAAATTAAAATAACTTCTTCTCTTTTTTATCTTACTTGCTTCCCTTTCATGAGCCTGAGTAAACTTTTTCTGGTAGATGACAGCTAGAACCAAAAATGGAAATTTAATTTTTAATTTGCTAAAAATTGCTAGAGTCAATCATGCAGGTTGAAAAGATTTTTTAAAAGGGAAGACAATTATTAATTAACACAGCCTAAAAAAATAATTAAATTTGCATGATAAGCAAAAAAAATAAATTTGATTGCATGCAAGTTGGAAAAGGAGAGTTGAATTTGCAACAAAAATTTACATCATTTAAAAAAGAAATTACAATATGAAGGTTTACATTTACACGGATCAGGGAAGTGTATTTTACATTTGCATGATTTGCAAAAATAGAATTTGGAATTACACGAGAAGGGAAAATTTAAAAAAAATTGCAATTTCCACAAAATCTTAAATTGATTTTGTAATTTGCACAGAAAGTCAAATCAATTTTGTAATTTGTATGGAATGGGGAAATGATTTTACAAACTAACCAAAACCACAAAATAAATTTACAAATTACATCGAGATAAATTGTTTTTTTTTTGAAAATTTCATGAAACACAAAATAAAAAAATGCAATTTTACCAAGTGGAAAAAGGAATTCATAATTTGCACAACTTTTGTAAAAGTAACATGTGTTTTCATAACTTATAAAAAGTTAAATGGATTTTGCAAATTGCAAGAAATGTTAATGGCTTTTTGCACAAGAGATTTAGATGCATTTTTAAAAATTTAGGGTATAAAATAATTTGCTCATAAATTTTTAATTGATTAATTAATTAAAATTTGAGATTTCTCAAAAAAATTACAATTTCGAGCTCAAGTCAAATTTAGCCATCAGTAAAAATTGAATTTCCACCAATTTTATTTTTTCCAAAAACTATGACAACTCAATTACACTTTATATACCCTAAAACATAAATCATAGTCCCTATCCATAAAATCTAAGTCCAAAACCCTAAACCATAAATCATAACTCTTAAAACTCTAAACAAATCATTTTATCTCTAATAAAATAACATTTATTGTATGCCCTATTACATTTGTGATTAGACCTTACACCCTAAAACCTAAACCTTATATACCTTAAGCCCTAAGCCCTATATTGGATGTTTTGCATATGCAGTAATTCCACATATGAGGTTCATTACCATGACATTTAAGGCACATGACTTCAAGATCAAGAATGGCTTGGAAACTCAAGCCTAAGGCATGGACCTATAACACACAACTGAATGCATGTTTTCTACCAACAATAAAAAAAATACAACTTTACCAATGCTAGACACTATTCATTTTATATAATTTTCCTTGAAAATAATATTGCAACATCAATTATGTCTCCTCTTTTTATATATATGATTTTTTTTTTTTTTATTACTTTAAGGTTATTATTTATATTTATTGACTAAGTATGTATTTTGTAGTGCTATATGTCAAAATTATTCATGTTCATCTTTATTTATGTATCTTTTGATTCGTTGATCCAAACCAAAAAAAACTATGGTTACAAACTAGACCTAATTCTATACAAATTAAAAAAATCTATATTTTTTGAGTTAGGGGCTGCACGGTTGACTATACATTTTCAATCATATTTCAAGGTATACTGACTTGTGAAATTAGTAAAAATAAAATATTCATCAATTAATTTATAAACTATAGGTTCCAACCTAGATGATCTTACCTAGCTTTATAGCAAAGGGGTTTAAATAAAAAATAAGCAATGCTCAAAAAATGGTGGGGCACACGGAAAACTATCTAATATGATTTTTTCTAAAAGTAGTATCACCTGTTAAAATTCATGATGTTTGACCTACTTATAATTAACCATTTCAAAAATAAATTAGTAGTTTGAAAACTAAACTTGAAATTCTATAATTCATCTTTCTACGACATCTTCAAATTATGAGTGTAGATATCTCAAATAATCAATACAAGTCAATGTTTCATAGTTTTTAGGAAAAACATGTCCACTTAAGACCCCATTTTGACCCCTTGATTCCCTACACTTACCCTTTACCTAAGTTCTTATAGTCTTATTTAGGTTCAATTCCAACTCCCTTAGATTCTCTTAAATCCCCTAAATCTATTCAAGAAACCCCTACACTTTCCATACCCTTCACTTCATTACATACTTCTTCACCTCCTACCATAACTACTACTATAACTATTACACCATCTCATCCACCCTTCATTCCACTTATCTTGAACTATCGTAGGAAGACCAAGGATTACCCTACCTATTCCTAAGGAATAAAATTAGCAGAGAGGCCATCTCTTGGTCTCCTTGTTATTGAAGACGTTGTTAAGGAAGAAGAACATGAGATAGAGGATGCAATGGATCTAGAAAAATAGGAAGAACTAGAATAATTTATATATGTGGTTGATTACACATGAGAGGAAGAAAACCCTAATATGAGATTAGTCCAACCAAATGAGGAGGAGGCATAACTTGAGAAAGCAAAGGCTTTGAGTCTAGCCACATCAGAAGATCTCTAAGGTACTTTCTTTTATTGTTTATTTTGTATGTAGTGCATAAAGTCCAATTTTAAGTTTCCCACCAATAATTCCCACTATTACATCTTCATGTCCTCAATTTAATAGTATAAATTTGGACATTCTTTTAATAAGGACTCCCAAAATGGCTAATTCTAAGA